>PISX010029413.1:0-20078 GCA_004024625.1 Mellivora capensis
TCTGTCCATTTTATCACGGTCTTGAATGTGTATTCACGGCTGATCACTGCTTAGAAGAAGCTTTGAGCAGGAGCATCAAAAGACCTATCCTACTGAGATTCTGCTGAATAATTTTGTACAAAATAATTTAACCTTCTGATCCAGAGTTGGTTTTTGTTGTTTTATAAAAGACATAATTAAGGAAAAAAAAAAAAAACAGTTGCAATGAAAATAAAAAGGCAACCATCTTGTAAGCCATAGCATATGACAAAATTATCACCAAATCATCCCATTATTAATATCTCTGTGGAATTATGAAACTTGACAGTTAACATAGTCATTAAGGGCACAGGACTCAGGGGCAAAGAAACCTAAGTTCAAATACAGACTCTGTCATCGAATCACTATGACCTTGGGTTAATACCCAAGCAGCCTGAGTCTCATTTAGTTGATCCACCGGTAAAATGGGAATACAAGTTACTACCCAGAAAGGTTATTTTTAAGAATTAAAATGAGATAGTTTATGTCAGGTGCTTGGCTTGGTCCTAACTCATAGTAAGAATCTATGAAATGATAGCCATATGACTAATAATAAATTGACACATTTGATCTTGATTCATCTCCTAAGTATTAGAATTCAAAACCCCTTCATTCAGGAGGCTTATTCCTGGGCTCTGAAATATTCCTCAGACTATCTACAAGGATTGGTAAGCATTTTGAGTAGAGTGAAGAGAGGAATAGAACATTTATTTCCACCAAGTGTGAGCATTCTCCTTTCAGATCCAGGATTTTGCCCAGCAAGACCTGCTATGCATATTCACAGCACCCAACAGCTTGTTCTGTCATGCCCAAAAGATGAATTATTATACAGGCCCCCGACATTCCACTTGCAAGCTGTCCGTTCCTATACAAAAACCTGATTGGGACTGTGGCAGAAGGTATGGGGGGATATTTAGAATTGGGGGAGGCAGGGATGAAAACAGATGGTGGTTTGGCAGAGTGATTAAAACACTAGATATCTGTTTTAATGAATTGGCCACCCAGCAGATAAAATACTGCAATAGTGAGTCCCCATCTTTGCATCCAGTAACTGGTCTTATTTACAGGGTGTTTCTGCTGCTGGTAAAGCCATGCATTTTCCACTGTCTCCTTGAATGTCATGGGATATGGAATTAGAAGGGCAGAGAAGAGATACTTAGATAAGCAGAAGAAATAGATGGACCAGTTCCTTCTAAAGCTTGCACCAATGTGGAAGATCCATGGAACAGTCAGATTTTCTGTGTGACCTTTGGTGAGTCACTTAACCTCTCTGGGCTTCTTTTCCCATGTTAGAAAAATGCAGTTGATAATCTGGTCTCCTAGCTACCTCACAGGTAAGTAAGCAAAAATGAAAAGTTAAAGTTCAGGTCATAATTCACTTTGGAAGAAAGGTACTATGTTAACCATTAAACCATGCTGTAGTGACCAGCAGGAAACCAAAACAATCTGATATGCAACTGTTGACCTTCAGGCTTCGAAAGATTTTTATGCATTTGGGAGCTAAAATTTCCACCTGCAAATCAGGAACTATTATGTGTAATAATGATTTAATGTCCTCCACTTAGCAGGAGGACAAGAAGAAACCCGCTGACATTTCCCTGCCTGCGAAAGCTAATTTGGAGTTGTATATTAATTAACTGTATTGATGCAGAACAAACCAATTGGAATTAAGAATCCCAGGTTAATGCTAGTTTTTCTGATTTGGTGGCTGAGGTAATTCTCCCTGGATTTGTATGTTTCTAATTTTTTCTCTTTCTTTTCTAGGTGCAATAACCTTAGAATGATAAAATTGTCAATAAGCACAATTTCTCTTATCTCCTGCATTTCCTTCATGATTCTCAGCTTCTTTATCTGTAAAATGGGAATTGCTGAGCACATTACAGGATTATTGAGGATCAAGTGTAACAGGCATGAAAATACTTGGTAAATTATAAAGCACTAAAGCAAGACTAGTTATCTGGTCATTTTATTACTATAATTATTATCAGATTTTTGGGTGAATTTTAAATGGGATTGAGTGAAAGACAAGGATTAAATAACTATGCTGATATTTGAAGGTACTTTTCAATTATGACTTTATAAAGACAGAACAAACCCCACAAATATTATGTGACAACTGAATAAACCAATCTCCTAAATGACCATATTGTGGCACGCTAGTAAGACTTGATCTGTCGTGAAGAGTATTTGGGTCTTAAATATAATAATTAAACTATGAAAGTTTGCAATAGCTTACTTTTTATGATCATGTACATTTATGTTTATGCATTACCACGGTCACTTACTTGAACTCTGATATGCTTTTCTCAGTGAGGAAGAGGTAGATTTATAGTTAATTGGGTGGTAATTGCACAAAACCTCGAGTAAGATCTCAAGAATATGTTTCATGTTAACATTCAGAACTCATGATCGAGTCAGTTAAGTGAGTTATATAACTCTGAAGATTATTAGTTTCAACTATAACACTATAAAAAATCTAATGGGTCTATTAGGCAGATAGGCAGGTTTTGTCTGGGAATAGTTTTCATGTCACCTACTGCATAACAATAGCTTCAGAAGAGAAGTAACTTCTGGCTCACAAATAATAACAGCCCTAAGTCACAATTCTATCTATTTAAGTCACATCTATTTAAGATGATTTCATGGTATTTAGACAGATTTAGTACTTAGTATTTACACAGATCAGCTTCACAAAATTTGGTTAAACAAAACAGCAAACTTAGGTCAAATGATGGGAACCTCACTTTCCTGCCACTGATTTGTAGCTGTGGGACCTGAAGTTACTGACCTGAGGTCACTGAGCCTTAGCACTCTTAATTAGAAAACGTAGATTATGGATTTGGGTTCAAATTAAATACGAGAGTATGGGACACTGCAAAATGTGATGGAGTATTACTCTCATTACCAATAGCATCAGTGTTTTTCAGAGACATTTTCCATGAATTGGGCTTAACTAAGGGAAGCACTGCTAGAAGGTTTTGTGGGAGAAGAGGTTATTTGATATTTGATAGTTATTAGATGGGGAGGTAATTTAGAGTGAGGATATGTTATTCAGTGCTGCTCTGTGCAGGTGGAATTCAAAGTGTGTTTGTAGACATTTCTTATTTTAGGTGGTCATAGTCTTTTCGCAAAGTGCAATTGCTCTCATAGGTTCTATTAAGCAGTAAGTCTTTATCCAGTCATTCCTGGAAAGGTTTGGAGGTGGATAAGAGAAGTTCAAGTATCCTGACTTATTGTTGTTATGATGTTCTCTTGTTCCTTTCTAAGTTCCAAGTAGAGGGGATTTGGTTTAAATAGTATCCACTTGGTTGTAATAAATCATCTGCCTTGGTCATAAGCACTTTTTATCCCCCAGATATTTCCCCAACCAGATAATCACTCCCTTTCCTGTGACATATTTCTAATATATACTTATTATAATTGCCAATTAACATAATTGTCCTCTCTATTAGACTATAAGCTCCGTGAGGCACGAGCCATAATTTAATTTTCTTCAATGCCTACTATATATAACACATGTATTATAATAGACACCGAAATCTTATGTGATGAATGCAAATTTATGGGGTTCATTTGTTAGCTGTCACTCAAAGATCACTGGCATTTTGTGTCAGACACAAATAAGAGACCTAAATGAAATAATTCAAACATTGAATATTGGCTGCAATGTCTCCTGATAACCTTAAATTGAAAATAAAATTAGCTTGCTCTAGCTACAGATTTAAAAACTAAAATTATTTCCCACTTTTCCAGGAAGAGAAACATAATCTTATAAACTGTGTGTTCAAAACAATGTTCACTAAATATGTCAGTGAAAGCCATGAGATAAGAATAATAGGTATATAAGAATTTACCAGCATTTGTTATCAAGTCAGATGTAATGGGGAAAATATTTTTAAAAGGGCCCCCAGGTCAAATTCATTTGTGAAATGCTAAATAGAGTGTTTCAACTTCTTATAGAATCCAGATGCACATTAAAGACCCGGTGACTGCATTTCCTGCATTTCCTAAGCATTTTTTACTGCTACGTCAGTTTTTTCAAGTAATAGACCAAGGAGTTTCACAAACCATGCTTAATAATGAGAAAAAAAAAAATCAAGGCAACCATAAGTAATGTGCCCATTGATATTCATGCTAGTGAGGTACATGGGTAACACACACATGTGTGCATACATGTGTGTGCTATGTTACAGAAGGTGAAATTTATAGATTAAATGAATTTGGGGATTCATTCTTTCCTTGCATAAGCCACAAGACTGATGAACAGAAACATTTCAATAGGTCTAGAGTGATGTTTCTGAAAGTTGGAAAAACACGTTTTGAACCTGGAGCACACAGTCAACCCTTCCTGTGGAGACACAAGGTAAATAAAGTTCTCCACAGTGCCAGCTCTAGCATCTTCGTTCTATTGTTAGGGGCCTATCACAGTGTTTCATCTGTCACAGCAACTCAAGAAGTATTTGTGGAATGAATGAAGATATACATTAGGGCCATTGTATTCTGTGGTCACAAAGTTGCCCACTTAGCACCAAACCAAAGCTTAATTATCTTCTAAGACCCAGGTCCAAAATCACATTCCCTCTCTAAGTACAGTAGGGAAAACCAACAAATATCTTCAGCGTGATGAAAAGAATAGTAGAAATGTGTATGGATACTGTTTATTGAGCCACTAATGTGTGTCACACTTTCTAAATACAGTCACTTTAATTCGTACGACATCCTTAAAACAGACTCTGTTCTCCAGTTTCCCGTTTTGGGAAACACGCATCCTACAAAGGTAAATGATATGCCCACATTTACATAGCTAATAACTGATAGATCCAGGATTGGGAAATGGTTTCTCTGCTTCCGGACTGTACTTTCCAACTATGCCATCCTGCTTCCCACACGTTGAAAAGCAATGTAATACACTATTTTATCTTATTTTTTTTATTATCTTTTTAAAGAGTTTATTTATTTATTTGACAGAGATTGCAAGTAGGCAGAGAGGCAGGCAGAGAGAGAGGAGGAAGCAGCTCCCTGCTGAGCAGAGAGTCTGATGTGGGGCTCGATCCCAGGACCCTGAGATCATGACCTGAGTCGAAGGCAGAGGCTTTAACCCACTGAGCCACCCAGGCACCCTAAGTAATACACTATTTTAAATAGGCATCATTTGCATTATTGAGCAGCTTTGTGGCTTTCCAAATTGATTTGTCTTCCAGGCTGCATGGAAAATAGTATCTAATCCATATTAATTATAAATACGTAGCCCTGTATTTTTAAATACTGGCTAGTTGATGAGTAATGCTGAGCTGATTTTTTAGTAAGTGATAAAGGTTAGAACCTTTGACAGGCACTCATCTCTTAGCAAAACGTCTAATATTAATACTGTGGTATTTAAAATCTTGAAGGGACCATAAAAATACTTGACCCCATGTTACTTAAGAGTGCTGTTTGAGGTTTGGGCAAGAATGACCTCTGTTGTGTAGGTCTGAAAAGGGACTAATATTCAGCGTCCTTGCCATTCCTCCCCACTCAAGGCCAGTAGCACCCCGGTCATTACAGCAACCAGAAATGCTCATGTGAAAGTGAGTCTACCATGCATTTGAGATGTCCCCAGCTGACTGTCTAACTCCATCCTGTGTGTATCCTGTGGTGACAGAGATTATTGGTGATCTGTGCAAGACCACACTGTGGTAAGGAGCCGAGCCAGGACTATTCCACGTAATAAAGACATCCACTGTTTCCTGAGGAATTGTGTGCCAGGCCCTATACTAAGAGGCTTACATTACCACCTTCTTTGTTCCTCATAACCACACAATGAGAACGAAAGCACCGCACAGTGATTTAAAGCACGAGCTCTGAAGTTAGATCGCCCAGTATGGTCTCTGCCACTTAGTAGCCGTGTAAACTTGGGTTGGTGGTTTTCCCTGTGCATCATTTTTTCTGTAGTAGGAAGATAACATCCTAGGGTTGCTGGGATTACACTTGTCAATCTTGAAAAGTGCTCCGACTAAAATCTAGCACAGGGTCAGTGCACAGTACTTCTGGCTTCAGACAACCATGTTTTCCCAGAATGGTATTGGGAAGACACTGGGAACAGAGAAGCAGCAGAAGAAAGAGCTCATATCTTGAGGTTACATTCTGGTTGGGAAAATAGTTAAGAAAATAGTTTCTTACTAAAACTGGAAGTGCTCACCTGATGAGACAGGTGATTTTGAGTTAGCTGTGTGAAATGACAGCTATCAACAGGGGCTACAGAGGTCAGCTCTTAAAAAAAAAAAAAAAAAAAAAAGAGCTGGAATCTTACCTGCTCTGAAAATATGGACGAGAAGGATGCTAATGAAAAAAGGAAAGAGGGTAGTGGATAAATAGCAAGAGCAAAGGTATTTAAAATCAATGTACTGGGGGCGCCTGGGTGGCTCAGTGGATTAAAGCCTCTGCCTTCAGCTCGGGTCATGGTCCCAGGGTCCTGGAATCGAGCCCCATATCGGGCTCTCTGCTCAGTGGCGAGCCTGCTTCCCCCCTCTCACTCTGCCTGCCTCTCTGCCTACTTGTGATCTCTCTCTGTCAAATAAATAAATAAAATCTTTAAAAAAAAAATCAACGTACTGTAAGTTAGGGGTGTGTGTGAAGTGGAGTGGCAAGTGGAAGACAGGTAATATTCATAGGAAAGAGCAAAACGTAACTGGACAATTGAACATGAGCAAATATCAGAATGTACAACAGATTTGAGGCTGACGTGGGGGAATTTCATTTGCTTCTTTGGAGAAAAGAGTTTACCCATTCATGGCCCTTTAACCACAATCCCAAGAATAGTAAGAGTGAAACTAATCCCAAGATACTGAAGAGTCACTAATTGTTTCAGTCATTGTAGCTGATAATTTGGGGGTATGCTCAAAGGGTTGGATTCCTTAAGAAAAAGAAAAGAACAATGTTTGTAGAGATTAAAGCAATAAGGAGGGGAAAAAATCTGGGTGAATGATACTGGAGACAAGACAGCATGGGGTAAAGAAGGCAGGGAGGGAAAGGAGGGAAGAAGGGGGCTACGTATAGATGTACATGTAGGAGATGTACAAAAGGGATGGGTAGAGAGGGGTTGATGGAGCCTGATATTGAGCATATATTTCTTTGTGCACAGCACAGTAGCAATTGTCCCTAGAAACAGGGAATGTATAGAATGATGTAGATGTGGGTCTCCATTCTTAAGAGGCTTACATTCTTATAAAGTCTAAATAAAGATGTAAATAAATCACTTGAAGTGACAACTGCACTGGTAGCTTAATGGAGGGAGAAATTGCACCCAGCTGGTCAGAATACAGTAGGTCATCTGCCCATTGAAGAGAAAGAAACAGCACTGTTTAAGAATATATTAAATATTCATTCATATCCCAGTTCGTTGGGAGCTCCTACAGCAGATACAGAGCAGTGTGTCCCTTCTCCATAACCCAGTGATTTTGTGTTGAGTTTTTGATACTCTGTTGTTTTGATCTCAGGTTGCACATTAGCATCACTTGGGGAGCCTTTAAAAAGACCAATATGGAGCCTTATCCCAGATCAATTAAATGAGAATTGTAGTAAACTGGGCTCAGGCATGGGTACTTTTATAAAAAGCTTCCCTCCTTAGGGAGCCGCAGGTTTGTGAACACTGTGTTTTAGTTTCCTTGCTAAGGTGGCAAGGAAGTCAAGCTACATGATGTTTAACGTCACTTCTAGTTCCTAAATTTAATCGCTCTGTTCATTTTATTTGCAGAGTCCTCTATCCTTTTACAGGTGAAGATGCTGAGATTTAGGTAGGGACTGTGACCTCCCTAAAGGCAAGCAAGCCACATGACTACAGGGTGACAGAGTCTGGATGGGGACTTGGCTCCTGCTAACTCTGCCTTCCTCCTCCATCACTTAGCCAGTCATCCCCCCAGATGGATTCTGAAATGGTTACCGAGGGGAAGGGTTTGGGCAAAGGCTTAGTTTGTGAAAGCAAAATGCACGTTTTCAGCTCCTTGAGCTGAATTTTGCACCAGTGGTAGTAGTTTTAGGGTTATCAAGGGACAACCCAAACAGCAGCATGCTTCTCCCACTCAGCCCTTCTCCCAGGTTTTGCCTATTTGAAGAGGCGATCAGGCACCCTTCAACGCAGCTGGGACTAAGCAAGCGGAGGAACGTCTTGCTGATCCTCTGGCTGAACAGTGGAGGGAGACAAACCTCAGAGATTGCCCTGATGGGCTTTTTGACCGCTGAGGTCTAGTTTTCATTTTCTCTGAAATATTGTTTTTATGAAAAATATCTATAAATGACCCTCACCTCAGTGTTACAAAAAAAGATTAGATTAAAAGTGCCTCAGGGAGACGTGGGTGAGTGATCCCAGAGTAACTAAGTTTGGGAAGGGAGGAAGGAAAAGGAGACTGGAGACCCAGCAGGGAATGGGCACAAAGCCTATTGGGGTGTCGACCAGTCACCAAAAGTGAGCCCATGAAGGTATGTGTGCCCTATGGAAAAGGGGTGAGAAGGCTGTAATAAGGGAGGTGAATTGGTGTTGATGAATATGGGGTAACATCTGACTTCAGGTTTTTGGTCTAAGAGTAGAGTGTTTTATGGGGCTGAAGTCATTCTGGTTTCTCTTTACCCTCTGCTAGCTTTCCTCAAGGGAATTTCTTATCAAGTGTGCACTAAATACAGAGTCATGTGTTTCAAGAGGGTGGGGTGTGCCCACTTGCCCATCAGCCCAGGAGCCCTCTCTTAAACCCCTTTTTTTTTAAACTGCCTCGATATTTATATGCCCCATCATTACAGGAAAGCAAATTATATATTTGCCTCTATGATAACAGAGCTTCTTCACAGTCCACATGGTGTGGAGTTCTCCTATGGTGCTTTTTGTTCTTGCTACTTGTCTGATGCTAATCTCTGCTCAGGGTGCCTTTCATGGTCTGTGATCCTGCAGTGTTTTAATCTAAAGAAATCACCTTAATATGGAGGACACGTATTGCATGGAGCACTGGGTGTGGTGCATAAACAATGAATTTTGGAACACTGAGAAGAAATAAAATAAAATGAAATTAAAAAAAGAAATCACCTTTATTCTAGGCAAACATGGTTCCCAGATATATTGCCAGTCTTTCTGCCAGTTTGTGTTAATTTTCACAGCCTCTAAACAACTGGCAAAATAACTGCTGGCCCAGCAGCTGCTGTAATGCTCCCAGGTAGTTCAGGTACTTCTGCATGTTACTGATGCCATCTGAGCTATAAACAGTCTGTAATAATGGATACACTACATTTCTTTCATGCATTCATTCAACAAACATTGATTGCCAGATGCATCTAAATATTTAAACTTACTTTCCCATTAGAAAAATACTGCCTCTTAAAAACATGACTTATAAAATATGAAATGGTTACTGATGGAGAATCCTTCTCTGAACAATTAATGGGAGGCTCTGCAAGAGACCAGGATTATGTAGTTTTTGCTTGTTTATTGATTGGTTTCTGTTTTGTTTTGCTTTACCTAGGAGAGGATGGTGACAGAAAGTCAACACAGTCACATTTACAAGAATAAATTCATTTTGAGTTCATGTAAGCAGCATTCTCCCAATCTCCCCACATACAACACCTTAGAGAGGTCTGAACAGCCCCTAGAAGGATGTGTGTGGATTCCTATTATCTGAGAAAGGGGATGAAACAGGACTGTTAGGATTTCGAGGGTTGGAAAGGTGATACATCGCAAGTCCTGCTGTGTGGACCCCCGGGGAAAAATGAAGAAGTATTTCTTAGTCTGCAAGGGATGAAGACAGAAACCAATTAGGACAACATTATTGAGAAGACCAGGCTTCCAAGGCATGGCTGCGTATGGGAGTGAAAGAAGCAAATACAAGATGTGCAGATCTAAGAACTCTAGTGAGGGGTCCCCATAGTTGGTTGTAGCACTGAAGGATTAAGTAGAACGTGCCTTCCTTGAAAGTCTGAGAATCTGTTCAGGGAACTGGATCAGCAGTTGACGGACATCATTTGTGGGGCTGAGTCTCTTTATTCTTACAAGACTGTGTGTGGTAGTGATTGGAATTGGCAGTGGTTGTCATTCTGCTCAGGAAGTTAGACTTTTCTTTTGAACCGCGTGGGCCTCCACATTTCCTCCACAATCCAGGTGAAGTCAGAAAGCTCTGAACAGAACATATGGAACTTGCTGCCAATTTTCAATAGGGGTCTGAGTCTATTTATTTGAAAATTAAAAGTGATTTCCACACATTGGAATCCTGAGTCTATAGAAATGTTCTTACTGGATATAGGCAAACGTTCAGGCAATTTAGGTAAATTTAAATTTGTATTAATGAGGGTCTCACTGATCTTGTTCCTCAGATATTGGGTTCCTCAGATATTGCCAATCTTGTCACCATTTTATCTGCAAGTCCTCCTCTTACCTCACTTCCTACCCTTGTTTGTTGTTGCTGATGACATGCTCCTTGATGAAATATTTTCACTCTTTGATTTCTAGAACATTAAACTCCCTTGATTGCTAGTTTCCCTTTCTTGCCTCTCCTTATTTTGCATTATGATTCTTTTGCTTCTATCCAACTTTGAAGTTGTCTATGGTCATTTGACTTGGTTTGGCCAAGACAATTTGAATGGATGTGATTGTGTATCTTGTGGCAAAGCAGCTTTTAACACCCTGCCATAGCAGTGGGCAAAATCCGGGCAACAGTGTCCAGCATACTAAGCCTTGGATTGAGGGGGCCATGGAATTGAGCCCAACCTGAGTTGGACATGGAAAATGAATGAAAATAAGTTTCTGGCTTAATTCACTGTGAGTTTTATATTGTTGATTCCTGAAGGACAACTTACCTTATCCTGACTGATGTAGTAGAGGATATCCAGAAACCAGACACTCCTGCAGTGAAACTCTGACCTAGTAATTGTCTGATAGGTGCCAAGAAAACTGATCAGCTTTGCAAAGGCAAAACATTTGGCTAAAAAAAAAAAAAAAAAAAAAAAAAAAAGGTGATCTATGGTAACTTGGGGGGAAAAAAATCATGTATCTTATGAACTTGTGAGTTTAAGAGAAATAGCCATGAAAGAGAATTTAGTACTTCTGAATCCATCTGGCGATGTATTAATAAAGAGATGGTTTCAGAAAAGTATTGGCCAGCTTGTAAGTGAAAATCGAAGGGAATAGAGAGAATTCATTAATTCGGGGATTTTTAGACCTGGAAAAGGAAATTACTTCTCAATACCAAATGGCAAAGAATAAAATTGAGAAGGCTTTTGAGTAGTAAAGGCTGATTAAAACTCAGACTTGCAGCAAGGATAAAAATTAAAGATATGACCTTTGTACCCATTGATATAACCTCTGAAAGGATGAAATGTTTGAAAGGTTTAGACCCAAGTAAAGATGTTACACAGAGTAAATTCATTCAACTACATGAACACAATGGCTCAGGGAAAACTATGACTCTAAGAGGCCCAGAGCACACATGATTAAGTTGAGAGAGAGACAGAGGGGCTGGGAGAGGAGAAAGACGACAATATGGAAGTGAGACATAAAGAAGAAGATTGTATTTAATAAGTATGTCTAGAAGAGAAATGTGTATGTTGCTACTGGCACATAGAACTGGTGGTGGGTATTATGGAGGGCAGTATTTCAGGGAGCACTGGGTGTGGTGCATAAACAATGAATTTTGGAACACTGAAAAAAAATTTTTTTTTCAAAGATTTTATTTATTTGACAGAGAGAAAGGGATCACAAGTAGGCGAGAGAGAGAGAGAGAGAAGGAGAAGCAGGCTCCCTGCTGAGCAGAGAGCCCGATGTGGGGCTCGATCCCAGGACCCTGAGATCATGACCTGAGCCGAAGGCAGAGACTTTAACCCACTGAGCCACCCAGGCGCCCCCGGAACACTGAAAAATTTTTAAATAAAATGTATAAAAAAAAGGAACTGGTAGAATTGAATAAATTAAAAACAAGCAAACCATTTTTTAGTTTTTGAAAGGGCTGTGCTATCACAATGAGTCACAGACCTAGAAAACAATCTCAAGATTATGTTACTTAGTAAACCAGTGGAGGAAGCTTAAAATGTTAACCTTAAAGAAGACTAGGTACAATATGATATATATTTCAGATACATTAAGAACTGAAAGGAAATACCATGTGTTGAAATGGAGTCTAGAGTCTATTTTCCATAGAAGAGGGAGTACCTATGAGCACTAGCATATTTAAACTCATTGTAAGAAGGCCATTCCTAATGCGTGCTCTCCAGCAACTGAGTAAGTTGCCCTAGAAGAATGAAGCCATCTGTCTTTGGCTTGGCCAAACCAATGCTGACTGTATAGCTTTGGGAGATGGAGAGGGGTAGCGTACAGTGTAATTCACTAGACGAAACTCTAGCAGAGTTATTTGTACCTTTCATAGATTAATACTTACCAGGCAGGCACAGAGCTAAATGATTTCACATACGTAATTATCATAGCTCACAGCAAATTTATGAGATTCTTATCTACTTCATATAACTAGCAATATTCAGAGCTAGGGTTTGAAGCTGGTTTTATTTGAAATCTTCCAGCTCATGGCATCCATGAGTCCCTTATTCATAGCTTCTGCGTGTTGATGTTCTCCAATTGTGTGTTTTAATGAAACGGCATAAAGGATTCTTATTCATTAGACAAGGCTTCTCAGCAAAAATGTGGATGGATCTAGTAGAAGGAATTTTGGAATCCAAATCAGAAATCTTAACATTCTTGGGCCAACCATGTTTTACTGGCTGGCCACAGGCTGAAATGTGAACCTGTTCTCTGTTTCTTAGTTTGTAGGAGAGATTCTACCATCTATCTCTGCCTTTCTCACAAGTTTCCAGTGAGGAAAGGATCACATTTCATTTTCATGAAAAGACTCTTTAAAAAGAGAATGTGGGGGCGCCTGGGTGGCTCAGTGGGTTAAAGCCTTTGCCTTCGGGTCAGGTCGTGATCTCAGGGTCCTGGGATGGAGCCCCACATCTGGCTCTCTGCTCAGCAGGGAGCCTGCTTCCCTCTCTCTTTGCCTGCCTCTCTGCCTACTTGTGATCTGTCAAATAAATAAAATCTTTAAAAAATAAATAAAATTAAAAAAAAAAAGAGAATGTGATCTGCTGGCAGATGTTTCAATTAAAATTTTCATAGCTCACAATGGAAATATCTAACAAGAGGTACTTGTGATCTAAATCCTGTGTCTGCCATATTCTAACAGACCACTTCTCTTGTTTCTTCTCTTTGGCAAAGAGAGGCGCAACCCTCAAGTCTTCTCAGCTAAGGAAGAGGACCCTTCTTTGGTTTCTTAGTGTAATACCTTCTTCACATTCTCCCTTCAGCAATATCTGCCAAGATTTTCCCCTCTTCCAAGTTCTCAACTATGTTCTTAACCAACATAAGAGAAATTGGCCCTAAAATATTCCATTACCATTTATTAAGCAGTTAGGTACTGGGCACTTTGCTAGATTTGAGTAAATCAGTTCCATGAGTTAATCCTCACAGTAAGTATATAAATTGCATATTATTTTACAAAAGAAGAAACCAGAGAGATTAAATAACTCCTCCAGAGTCCCACCACTAGTAAGGATCAATCAGACCCCAAAGCCTGCGTTATTTCCACTACAGATGGACCACCTTCTCTTCTTTAACCAACCCACATCTATAGCTTTTCCATGATCACTTTCAGAGGTCCTATCATTATAAGGCACATTCTTCCCTGTGCTGTTACTCTAGTTAGGAAAATCTCTATTGATTCCCATGGCCCATTAGCAGGTTTCAAGAATAGCACTAATGGGTCACCATGAAATTCAAACTTAGGCTGGAATGGAAGGTTTTCCAACTGTCCAACCCTAGTATAATTCCACACAAGTATTTAATTTTTAATTAAATTCATTAATTCTTTAATTAATTCATTAATTAAATTTTCTTTAATTCATTCTCTGCTTTAGCTGAATGGAACTGCAAGTTCCCTCCCAACTAGAATGCAAATGCCATGAGAGCTCAGAGACTTTCGCCTGTCTTATTCATTACTGAATCCCCCAGCAACTGTCTCAGAGTAGACATTCAACCACTGCGGGAGAAGTGAGTAAATGAATATGCTGTTCTATCCTACCTCTGGACATCATCTGGAATGCCTTACATTCATCTGTACCTATATGACTCCTACTTAATATTCAAGGTCTAGTTAAAAGGCCATTCAATTCTTAAATTCTCAGCCTGAAACGATCAATACAGGGTTAGTGTCTTAGTCCATTTGGACCACAATAACAAAAATTCCAACGACTAAATGGTTTAAATATTTATTTGTCATAGTTCTTCAGGATCAGAATTGCTGTATTCTCACTGTGTCGTCACATGACAAAAGGTTAGAGACCTCGCTGGGGTCTCTTTTATAAGGGCACTAATGCCATTCATGAGGGTTCTACCCTCATGACCTAATCATTTCCCAAATTCCCCACCTTCTAATACCATCATACTGGGAGTTAGGCCTTCAACATAAGTTTTGGGGGATGCAAATATTTAATCCAAAATGTCTAGCAAATATATAAAATTTCTGATATTAGATTGGCTTCTATGGGCTTGGAGGTAGGAAGTAGCAACACATAGGCGACATATCTCTCACCAGTGAATTCCCCTCTTTAACTTTGTATATTGAAAACTTGGAGGCAGCAAGGAGACACTGTCCCAAGATCACATAGACTGCAGACAGTTACTGGCAGGAACAGAAAGAAATTCAGAATTCTACCCTCAATCCAAGTTCAGTACTCTTTCCCATTTATCTAAAGAGTAATGAATTATAAAGCTTCAACACTTTTGAGTGCTAAAGGCTAATCATTATGTTTAAATGCATATGAAGATACAACCATATGGTATATTTCCATAGGTCACCATGTAAGAAAGTGTAAGTGGGAAGGAGCTTAGATAGTTCATTGGAAAGACAATCTGTCTGTATATGTGATGAGGATGGTAAGAATGCCGCCAGCTGTAAGCTACCCACCCCCCACCGCCTTTATTTCCTCCACTGCCTGAAAATCCATGACAGACATGGTAGCTGATAAGGCTAAGGAGCAGTGGGAGTCTGATCCAGCATGTCTGAATGAGAGGATAAAACAAATGAAACTTTTTGAAGCCAGAATAGCTGTAATCCCTCTTGTGTATGCTTTAGTGAATTTGGCCTCCCAGATATAAGTTTGTAAAGAACAAAGTAGCAGCCCATGGATAACAATAGGAAAACCGGCTTATAGGCAAAATCTCAGAAGAAAGGTAGGGGAAAGGAAGAGCAGGGATTCAGTGTGGAGGATGGTTTGGGATATCTGTAGTTCACTGTTTCTGTTTCCTTACACACACACAATTCTATTGTTCTGACAATATATTGTTAGAAGAATGATACTATATTTCATATGAAAATGATAGGTTACAAAGTACAACTTTTAAAAAAGATGACAGTATCTTACCTGTGAAAATGTACAGGCTACAGAGTGCTATTTTTAAGTTACAACCATTATCTCATTTGATTCTCACTAATATCATGAGGAGGGTGTTACCCTTTTGGGGGGAGGGTCAGTGGGTGAAGTTTTAAACTTATCCTGATGCTATAATGAAGGAAACTGAGGAAACAACGTGGCCACCATGGTAGGGCAAGCATAGCCATACAATTTCAAGTCTTATAACTATGCTATGACATGAGACCAGCACAGTGGTTCCCAGATCTGACCTTGTAACACACAGGTGTTATTTTAACTGGTTCCAAAAATGTAAACTTGACCATTGCCTTGATCCCTTCTATCCCTTATTTCCTGACTCCCCTCCTGCTTTTCTCTTCCCTCACATTCTCTTGCACAGGAGCATTCTGGCTTCCTTTCGATCTATGTTATTCTCTCTTCTCAGTCTTTCTGTCTCCACTGGGAGAAATGAATGAATTAATTTAATTAATTACGTAGAGAGGGCAGAGGGGCCGAGAGAGGGGGAGAACAAGAATCTTAAGCAGGCTCCATGCCCCAGTGCAGAGCTCAGGGTCAAGCTTGATCTAACGACCCTGAGATCAAGACCTGAGCTGAGATCAAGAGTCCAACACTTAACCAACTGAGCCATCCAGGTGTGCCTTCCACTGGGAGAAATTAAAGTACAAGATTTTTTAAAATACAACTTTACAGGCTATGATTTGGGAATTTTAAAAGGTTAATGATGTTTCTTCTAGCAGTCCAGAAAAAGAAAAGAAAAATCCAGATCTCTAGATGTATTTACATCCTGTAATATGTGACCATTGTGATGTTTTATTTTCATGTCATGATTAATCAAGAAAAGTTGGTATGATATATACAAAAGCTACTTGTACAAACTCTATTCAGAGGTTGGAGTGATTGTGAGAGGATGACATAATGAATCCCAAAGAAATAAAGTGAAAAAGACTCTGAGAAAGCAATGAGGCCTGAAATGTAATGGACACTCACCAAAAAACATTTCTCCTATCGAGTGCTTTTAGGTTATTGCTAGTAAAGCATGTACTGTGTTTCTGCAACTGTAGGTTCCTATTGATATTTTGATCAGTCAGAATGGCATCAAGAGCTGAATTTAGTGCATCATCCTGAAGTTCCTTATAAGGTAAGCAGAAGATCAAAGAACCCTGACCTGCACATAGAACTAAAAGGACAACAGAGATAAAAACAAATGCACTATAGGGTATCACTTATACTAGAGATCTAAAGAAAAGTCCATTCATAGAAACAGGGTTGAGAAGTGGTAGCCCAGACCTGGAAGGTGGGAGAAAGAGTGGGTGGTAAAAAGGCACAAGCTTTCCGCTATAAGATGAATAAGGTCTGAAGTTCTAATGTGTAACATGGTGACTACAGTTAAGAACACCATACTGTACCACTGAAATTTGCTAAGTGAGTAGAACCTAAATATTCTCAACAACATTTTTTTATTAAATGTGCCAGTGATTTCTGTTCCTTTTTTGCTTTACCTGGGAAGATGGGCCACCTTTGGATGCAACTATCCAGAGCTTTAAAATCCAGTCATGCATTTGTACGGTCACAGACTTTAAGCCGCTAAGAAATAAAGTATATAATTCTTGGCCCAAGAACAAGGAAATGTACTCTCCACTTGTTAACTGTGAAGCAGACAACTTGGAGCTCTCTTCTTAAATCCTTGCAATGTGTGTGTGTGTGTGTGTGTGTGTGTGTGTGTGTGTGTTGGTGGTGGTGGTGGTGGTGGTGGTTGTGTTGCTGTTGCTGTTATGGCTCCTGTCTGGAGAAAAGGAAAGGTAGCAGCTGGAGGACACTTTTCCCCAGTTATGAGACTATCTTAAGCTCAAATACCATTTGCAAATCGAACCCACATATACCCAAACTTGTGAGTGAAAAGATGTGTCTCCAACATTTGGGAATTTGACACAAATTCACAGGATATGAATAAAGTAGCACAGACAAGAATCTAATGCTTCATGGTCTAACAGAGTCTCCAAAAGCAGTAGATACTGTTTATTCATGGAATCCATGGGTCACCAGATATCATATCTTCAGTTTCTACTCATTTTCTCCATCATTGGTAGCAAGGTCTTTTGGGGTGGTGGTTTCATGCATGCCATTTTATGAGTTGTCAGAGCCAGCTTCTTTTTCTTCTCTGAATCGTCTACAACCTGGGACAAATGCAACTAAGAACACACTGTGTCTAAGGAAAGAGCTCCAACCAAGCTAGAAGTGTGTGGACAAGATCGCAACCTGAACTTTGGGAGCTGTTTTTATTTCACAAGCTGCTGTTGTCTTAAGTACTTGTGATGTGGCCTGGAAAAGACAAATAGTCTTTTGAAAATATCTCTACAGGAAGAGCCTTCTCCCCAGTACCTATAAAACATTCATAACACCTTCATTGTGCTGTAAATCCTTAGCAGGAGTTGATAACACTGCATGAATTTTTAATGTAACATTTATAAATGGTTATTAAAACTATCCTTAAAGTAAAGTGTCAGTTTATTTTTAATTAACTGTTGGCTATTTAAGCTCCCAGATGGCCTGGGGAAAGACCAATAGGCCCACATGTCAATTATCCTCCCTGATGCCCCATCTTTAACCCCTTGTGGTCTGCTGTCATGAAGAACAATGCATGTAATCTCTAAGGACTTAAATAAACTGTAGATTCGGTCTTGGGAACACTGTATTTCTTATAAAACAGTCCTGGAATATCTGTCAGCTACCATGACTACCACAAAACCAAAAAACCATGAGGTAAACACTACTTGTTCTGATTGCTCACGGCTCAAACCATCTCCACAGACCTATACCAGCAAGAGAGGAAATCAGGGCAAAGAAGAATGGTGCCTAGATTCTAGAACACTAGATCTGAGACTGGGGATTCTAACTCTGGCTCAGTGGCACTCTGCTTTCATGATATTGAGCACATGCCGGTTTCTTGGAATGTACTTCTCTATCTGTAAACGTAGGGATGGTGCAAACTGCTCTGCTTTTCTCAAGAGGTTGTAAGCATCAAATTACAAGCTAGGTATGGAAATATTTTCAAACCATAATAAGCAGTCCACACACATGGTCTCCTCTGTATTGTCTTTCAATTATTGATCACTGTCCTCAGGGAGTCCTGGTATGGATTCCCAGATTCTGAGTTTGCCACTTCCTTCTAGAACCCAGAAATCAGGGAAACCCATTGTGTCCATATTAGAACTTTAGAGTTCTAATCTTTCCTATGGCTGGAAAGATTATTTCAGCCAGGGTACAAATTCTTTCTGGATTATCCCCTGACAATGTCTGTGCAGCTTCTGATCGCAGTCCCAGGAGCAAAGAGCTTACTACACATTATAATTAGAAAATCCAATTGTTAGTGGGATCATTGTGGCTCCTTTGGGGCCTCAGATTCCCCAGACGTATGTCTTCTGCCAATTTCCTCCAAGGTGCTTGGAATAGACTCTGCTGCCAGTTATCCTGGCTGTGACTGTTGGCCTATGTTATATCACATGCCTCAAGAAGCACAACACCCAACAGTTCAGTCTTTCCTTCATTTGCTTCAGAATGTGGCAGATTAACCCAGTCCAGCATGGAAAATATGAAAATCGGATCTCATAAGGTACATGTGAAGGCATGAGTGCCTGAACACATGTGTATGTGTTAATATAAATATTCAAGTTTCCAATGTTAGACTGGAGGATACGCTTTGGTGAATGGAAAACTAAATCTTCTGGGCATGAACCCAAATGCCTTAGAATAACATTCAAAGCCCTTTATAGTCTAGAGTGGGATGCACCTCTGGTTTCCTCTCCCATCGCCCCAACTCTGCCACTTGGGGCTCTATGAGGACTGAATTATTATTTCTCTTAGTGAACCACACTTGCTTTATGCTTCCTAAAATTTTTACATACCACCTGTTCTGCCAAGCGTGTTCTCATGTCCTTCTATACCTCGAGAACTTCTAATAATTCTTTAATATTCTACTCAGGTGCTGTCTTCTGGGAAGTCTCTCCTGCCTGTGTAGCCTCTTGTGCTCACTTCTATTATGGCATTTGTCACATTACATGGTAATTTCTTGCTTACTTACATTTTTGTTTCCCTCATGAGAGCATGAGTTCTTTGAGAGCAGAATAAACATCTTATGTGTCCATTAGCCAGGTTTAACACAGTGCTAGACACAAAGTAGACAGTAGTCACTTGTTGAGTGAGAGTGCAAATTACGTTCGAATTCAGACTTTGCAAGTTCTACTGATCACGTTTAAAGGCAAAATGACTAATTCTCATTTGGATTATGCTGAACATTAACCAAGAGTTTGCTTTGTGGTCAGAAATTTAGACAGTACATGGAGTGTTGCAAAAACAGTGAGTTCCTTATGGTTTGTCTCCCTCTCAATCCCATCTTGTTTCTTTTCTTCTTTTTCTGCCCCCCTAGTCCCGCATGTTGCTTCTCCACTTCCTCATATCAGGGATATCATATGATAGTTGTCTTTCTCTGATTGACTTATTTCACTAAGCATGATACCCTCTAGTTCCATCCACGTCGTTGCGAATGGCAAGATTTCATTTCTTTTGATGGCTGCATAGTATTCCATCATGTATATATACCACATCTTCTTTATCCATTCATCTGTTGATGGACATCT
>PISX010029414.1:0-20056 GCA_004024625.1 Mellivora capensis
CCCGTGGAGCTGGGAGCCTGATGCGGGACTCGATCCCGGGTCTCCGGGATCATGACCTGAGCCGAAGGCAGTCGTCCAACCAACTGAGCCACCCAGGCGTCCCTAACATGTTTATTTTAATAAGGAGCTCTACCATTTATTTCTTAAAAGAATTCTCTTGATGGGTTTATCTGTGTGGTGTGTTACCAAAAATCACTCAGGCCACAATGGGCAGGATAATTTGTAAGGAGCCAGAGCAGATACAGGATGATACAGGATGTCCAGCGAGGAGGGTATCCCAGTAGCCTGGGAGAAAGCCTGACAGCCTGATCTGGGGGCACAGTGAAGACACAAACATGTGGACAGATCTGAGGTGTGTGTGGGAGGAGGAACCAAAACGGCAGGCTGAAGGGACCAAGGATGAGTCATAGGGTTTTGGCTTGAGCACTGAGATAGACAGTGATACTATTTACTGAAATTGGGACATTCGGGAGACGAATCGTTTTGGGTGAATAAGCAGTATTTAGAGTCAGGCATATTTCAGCTCAAGGTGCTTGTTATCCAGCTTGTTATCCAGGGGGGCTACGAAGTTGGAGGAACATAAGCCTGGGGTTCTGTGCGGAAGACTGTCTGTGCCCAGAGAAGGGATCTCAGGTGGGGCTCCAGGGACAGGCCAGGACTTGCAAAAGTAACACCACCTCCATTTACAGGTAGGGAGTAATCTGTTAGCAAAAAGAATAATGCCCACGGATTTTTCCAGCTCAGTCATCTTTTGGAAGCCCCACAGATGTGAGATGTGGTTTAGGCATAGCCAATGGGAGAAACTGTAGCTCCATCCTTCCCGAAAGACCCTCTGCCGGTTACTTAGGGACACATAGTGGAAGCTCACGCTGGCAGTGAGGACCCAGTGTCCACTGAGGACAGCAAAGCCCTATTAACTGTGTGACTCAGACTGTTGAAAGCTAGCTCTATCTTGGGTGACTAAGACTCCTTTGAAAAGCACGCCTTTGAAAGCAGATGTGGTGCTTGGCGGATGTTTCAGTAGTTGGATGTTGGAGTGCTCTGTGCCTTTTCTGTTCACGTGCAGAAGTCACTTGGAGCAAGAGAGGAGCGGGAGGAGGGCTGTGAAGCCCGGGAGCTCAGCCCTGTGCCAGCTGCTTTTCCTAAACGTGGGACTGGGCCGAGATCAGCTCCATCAAGTGGATGGTCCTGTGTGTGTCCACCCAGAACAGTGAGGCAGGACACAGGCTGAATAAAGTTATCTTGGTGATTAATTCTTACTTTCTTTTTTTTTTTTTCGAAGATTTTATTTATTTGACAGAGAGAGAGAGATCACAAGTAGGCAGAGAGACAGGCAGAGAGAGAGGGAGAAGCAGGTTCCCTGCTGAGCAGAGAGCCGGATGCAGGACTCAATCCCAGGACCCTAAGATCATGACCCGAGCTGAAGGCAGAGGCTTAACCCACTGAGCCACCCAGGCACCCCTAATTCCTACTTTCAACTGAAGTCTTTGGCTTAATGATCTGTTCTAAGTATGCTAATTTGGCCAGCTGTCCCTAGGTAGCTAACTTTACCCCAAAGTTAAAAGCTGCATCTGGCATGGAAGAGCACTTTCTGGAGGAAGAAGGCCCACCTCCCAGAGGGAAGGAGGACTGTTTAGTCTCACGTTCTCAGCCTTTTCTAGCATGTGTATTGCACATGATGTATGTGCAAATCAAGGCCCCCAGATATTCTGCCACTTTCCTTCCCTGTCGCCGCAATGCCATGGAAACTCAGCAGGAAATGGAAGGCCGCTCTGGGGGTCTAGGAGGGTTACTGGGTTAGACTAGTGGTCCTTCATGTCCTGGAAGGCCTTTTGTTTTTGAACATACCAATCCTACGAATAAATAAGATGGGATGTTTCCCTCCCACGTTTCGGCTTTCATGACTCAGGTTAGTGCAGGGGTGACCCCAGGTGTGTGTATGAAAATGTAGGTCTTATTACTTTTCAGGTATGGGGAGATCAGATTAGGAGACAACGGCCTTTGAAAGCATAGCTTGTTATGCTCACGGATCCCAATAGGAGGGGACCACCAGGCTGTGACGGGGCAGGGGAGCCCATGAGGAGGCATCAAGGTCAGTGAGAAGGCAGGAGCAAAGGGTACAGGTGGGGGCAAGAGCCTTCCTTGTGGTTTCTGTGAAAGAAACAGGTAAGGCAGGGTAAGCAGGGTGGGGAGAGGCTGATTTGAATAATTTCAATGGACTGGGGGGCCATAGGGCTTCTCCCTAGCTATCTGGTACCCGACCCAGGGAAATAATGGTCCTGAGCTTGAGAGCCACAGGGGAGGTGCTGGGGCATGGGCTTTGGATTGGGGTGGGGGTGGGGGGCTATGTAGGGCGTGCGCTCACAGGGGATTCTTTGATGTCTCTGCGCATTAGCTAACCCTGGGAGATGCTGTCCCACCAGCATGAGCAAGCCTGCCCCCCTCCCCAGCCCCCACCCCCCGTGCTGGAGTATCTGAAGCACAGGGTTAATACAATGTGAATCACCTCTTGTAAGGACTGACCTGCTTCTGATCTTTGACAGGGACGAGGTGGGGCTGCAGAGCACCTTGGGGTAACCTTGGCACTTAATCCCAGAGTCTCAGTTGCCTCCTGTGCTGAACAGAGGAGTAATACCTGGCTCTTAAGGTAGCTGTTGAGATTAAAGGAGACTGTGTAGTCAGGAGGTTAGCACAGCGTCCGGTACTTGCTGCGTGCTCAATACATGGTACATGTGCTTTTTTTTTTTTTAATTAACAGCCAGATCCTGAGCTCTGGTCAGAAGCCTGACGTTCTGCTTAGAGAAACTCTCAGGCTGCTGTGTTCTTGCAACATTTGATTCTCCTTGTTGGAAAGCAGTTCCCAT
The DNA here is from genome assembly GCA_004024625.1 of Mellivora capensis. Lineage (NCBI taxonomy): Eukaryota > Metazoa > Chordata > Mammalia > Carnivora > Mustelidae > Mellivora > Mellivora capensis. The sequence goes on from PISX010029414.1 coordinate 2,865, forward strand.
CAGGACCCACGGGATTCTTTTCTCTTTTCAATTATTTTAAATGCCCTAAGAGCTGCTTTGCGTGTAGGTGATGGTGTCACTTTGATGGACCCATAGGCTGAACTGAATCCACTTACCTGGGGAAATGTTGGGCCCAGGAGAGGAAGTGGTTCCCTTAATTTTCACCCAATAGTTGAATAGCCAAGCTGTTTCTGAGAGTCTTCCACTGATTGATTAATGGATCAATTTCCCATTAACCTTTAGTAATAGAACACATGATGCTATTGAGAACGGGGTTTGGGAATCTTTACATTTTAGTTTATCTCTCACTTGTGCCATTTCTTTCTTTCCTTCCTTCAATGAATATTTATTATGCCTGAGGCACAGGGAGGAAGCAATTTACATAAAAGAATTTAATGGGAGGAAGGAGGGCATAGGAAGCTCAGGGCACCGCACATTTTCTTGCAATGTAACGAGGTTTGCTTTTAGTTTAGATTTTTCTCCATTTTTGTGCATGTGTAAATGAAATTACTAAAAGATGATGAAGTCTGAGGCCAGCAAATGCCTGCCCTGGACAGTAATTAGTTGCCTCTGCTTTAAATTTCCCTTTTCTTTGACGTGAGGGCTTAATCCAGCTTCTGAGTATTCTGCCGCGTCTTCAGACCAAATGATATTAGCTCTCGGATTTGTGGAACAACCGACGGTGCAAAACAATGTGGATAATAGAATGTGGAAAACCCCCGTATGGGCTGACCCTCTCAGCCTTCATCTTTGCTGCAGCCCCAGCTTGTGGTCAAAGATCAGAAGTAGGTCAGGACCAGAATCAGAGGGATGATCTTTAAAAAAAGGCTACGGTCTTTCCAAACCTAGTCCCTGCTGCCTCTCTTTATGTCCCCTGCAGCTTGGTCTTGCCAGTTTTGGTCCTCATCTGAGACCCAGGGCCAGCAGGGAGAAGGGAGATAGCCGTGCTTGGAATCAGAACACCTGGCTTCCACTCCCCACAAATTGCTTAAGCTTCCTGAGTCGGAGCTTCAGACTGGGCTACCACCATCAGACTGGGCTATCCCTGACTCTCGAGGAGCCTCCTCTGGGGCTGTCGTGGCATCCCCTGGTGTGTTGAGCACAAAGGAATTATGAGGCACATGTACCCTCTTCTGTACCGGGCAGAGCTTTGACTCCGTGTGAGTCTTTTTTTTTTTTTTTTTTAAGGATTTTATTTATTTATTTGACGAGAGAGAGAGAGAGACAGAGAGAGACATAAGCAGGGGTTGCTGCAGGCAGAGGGAGAGAGAGAGAAGCAGGCTCCCTGCTCAGAAGCCCAATGTGGGGCTCAATCTGAGAACCCCGTGATCATAACTGAAGGCAGACACTTAACTGAGTCACCCAGGTCTCCCCCCCACCATGTGAGTCTTAAGCAGTCTTTTGCCCTCTTTATCTTAGGGCTAGGGTGGGCCAGCTGATTTTTCTTTTTCCATTTTTTGCAGAAACCTGCCCAAGGTTATAGCACCAAGCTGTGTCAGAGCTAGGTCTCCAGCCCATCTGCTGAGTCCAAAACACACACTCTTTCCTCTCCGTTTTCATTTTCTACCAAGGGCATGAAATCCCAAGGGACCCACTTTAGGGGTTGAGAGATTAGAAAGAGCTCAATAACGAAACAAACAAAAACAGCTGCAACAACAAAACAAAAATGCCCAGCTGACACTGGAGAAAGTGCCCAAAGGGCTCTCCGGCTTCCATCTCCTTCCGTGGAGGTCATCATGGCAGGTGGTGCCCACCCCCCACCACGGCTTCCTAAACTTGAACCCCTGTAACTCTACTCTCTGGGCCCTCGCCGAAGACTAACCTCCTGTGGCCAAGAGGGACAGGTGGAGTCACACAGGGCAGCCTCCATTGTGTGACTCCTCCGTGAAATCGGGGTGGAGCCAGGGGACTCCGGGCTGAATGATGGCAGCAGAGTACCTCCTGTCATCATGGGTGGTGCGCCAGATGCAGCCATGCGAAACCCGGTTTGTTCAGCCTCCTGCTCTCCACTGTCTCCATCCCATATCCAGCACCAATAGTCCCAGCTCCCGGGGTGGGGTAGAGGGGTGGCATGGTGGCAGCTCCTATGAGATTTCTGTGTCCCTGAGGTAAAAGCGTGACTTCTAATGTGCTACTTTGCAAAGGATGCCTACAGTAGGCAGCAAATCATGGTCAAAATTAGAGGAAAGCAAGGGGACTGCTTCCTCTTCCCCGACCCACAGTAAGGGTCAGCCTGTGAAGAGACTCAGAGGGGAGAAGAGACATGAGAAAGGGGGGTTGTAAATGGTACCACAATAGAGAGACCTTAGGAGTTGTTATCCCGGGAGCTTCAGTGGATGTGACAGACACATGTCCATGGCAGCTGATTTTATTCAGAGGGCTTTAGAGTTCCTGGACTGTGTCCCTGGTCTGAGGCGAAGGGACGATCTGGTGGTCCTCCATGCCCTATGACTGAACCATCGCCGTAAAGGGCATACTGGGCACAGTCCTCACTGGTGAGACCTGTCACACACCACCTGCGTCTTTTATCCCATCACCTCATCTGGAATACCCATTCTTTGTTGCCAGTTGGGGGCTCTGAGAGGGAGAGCCAGAGATAGAGGGAAAGAGAGTGTGGGTGGGCGTGTGTGTGTGTCTGTGTGTGCACGTGTGTGTGTGTGTGTGTGTGTGTGTGTGTAGTCTTTAGGACTCGCTACCAACTACATGGGAGCCAGGAACATCTGCCTCGTTCCTGGTCACTTTTCCTACTTTCTTTCCAGGAGGGGCACCCACATTTCAGTCAGGCTTCAGTAGATCCCAACCCACAGGAGAGGCTCTCTTCCTGAGACTCATGACTGTAATGGTCGGAGTGGTCATCTGGTTCCGGATATCGATGGGTTACTGGGATCTGCCTGCCCATCCAACCCTCCCTGTCTACCCAAAATGATATTTAAAGGAGTTCTTCAACCTCAGGACTTTGTAGAAATTCAAAAGATTTGGTTGAAAAGGACATTGCAAAATGAAAGCTATGTTAAGCTGTAACAAAATAAAGGCCATGGTTAAGGAAACGTGTATAGAACAAAGCTCAAAAGGGTTTCAGTGGCCACCTCATAAACTTCCACTTGTTCCTCACGAAGTGACTGGAAATGACTCCTCCCTAAACATGGCTGACATCAGGGGATCTGGATCCCAGTTGTACATTAGAATCACTTGGGCTGCTTTAAAAATGACTTAATGTCTCTCCTCACGCAAGGTCAGATCTCTGGGGATGTCTGGGGTACAGACAGACATCTGTATTGAAAAGAACTGCCCAGAGGCTTCTGCTGCTCAGGGCAGACTGGGAAACCCCTGGACGAGATAAGTCAACCAGGCTGGGAACAGAAGAGAGTAAAGAACGAAACTCTTGGCACTCAGAAAATTGAAACTAAAAATTGAAGGGGAAAAAAAAAAGGATCTGTAGCTTTATTCTTTATTTCTCTACCCATCTAAGTATTAGTTATGTGAGTCAGTTCCTCCAAAAGCCTACTGAAAAACATCCCCCAAGAAACCCCAAGTTCTCCTCAGTATCCGTTGTGAGCTGGTCCTCATCCTGCCCACAATGCTCATTGACATTTTGTCTCTTGTCCTCAAGCCTCCTTCCCCAGACCACCTTATTGCCTACTTCTCTGGAAAAACAGAAGTTTCCTAAGTTCCCCACGGGCGCTGCCCCCTCTCCACCCGCCCTCACCTCCTCTCCTCCAGGCTCACTGTTAGAGTACTCCCTCCTCTTTTCTCAAGGCCTTACCTCTTGAGCAGCATCAAATACCCTCCCTCTGCCTTTCCCCTTTAACTTCTTATAAACTGACTCATTGCCAGCACACTAAACACCCTATTCTGCCTTCTTAAATAAAAACAAAACAAAGCAATCCACCTTAGTCCTATGTCCCCCCCCCCCCCCCCCCCGCCCAAGTTCTTTCTCCTTTTCATCACAATCAAGCTACCTGAAAGAGGAAGTTTCCATGAGCTGCCGATACTTCCTCACATCTCGTTCACCACTCTTGGGTCTCGCAGACTCTGACTTTTGGCCCTGCCACTCCACTGAAATTTGCCTTACCCACTGGGTCTTTTTTTTTTTTTTTTTTTAATTTCTTTTCAGCGTAACAGTATTCATTGTTTTTGCACCACACCCAGTGCTCCATGCAATCCACTGGGTCTTTCTTGTGCTGTCCAGTGTCTTGCAGCACCTAGCCCAGGACTTGGTTCCGCCCCACCCCCAACACCCTCTCTTGACCTGTCCCTGCCTCCTTGTAGTCACACTCTGCCCACACAAGCTATCCAGGGATCTATCAAGTCCCTGAAGCCATGCTCACTCTCTTCTCTGTGCCTTAGCAATGCTCTTCCCTCTGCCTGTAATGTCTGAGCCTACCTTTTTTTTGGCTCCTGGATTACACACAATTTAGCTTAGATGGCTCCCCATTCCCTTTTGACAGGAAGAGTTATTTCCTGGTTGAGACGAGAAGGGAAAAATGGCTTCCACCAGTGGGCAGCGCCATGGGCGGATACTTCCTATGTGACACTGATAGTTGTCCCCAACTTTGGCAGCTCAGAAGGTTGATTTTCATCATTCTACTATAAAACTACACTAGATGCTTCTTTAAATGCAGATTCTTGATCTGAAGAACACCTGGTTTGGAGGCTAGTAATAGGATTATTTTCTAGGTAAACCTATGTATTTGTAGAATCATGATGGAGTGAAATGTGGAGTCCTATTTAATGCAAGTACTTCTATAATTCTGTATTTCCCATATTCCCATATTTGATTAGGAGAATCACCTGCTGTATTTATTAAAAATACAGATTTCTGGGCCCCACTCCTACCTTGGGACTCAGAATCTCCAGGGCAGGGGCTCTCTTATTCATGAGTCTTCAAATGTCTCATTATCTCCCAGGACATGGTTTGTGACTTATGGATAGCAAGGCCAATTACCTGCCCATTACCTATTGAAAATGCAAGAAAGACCTTGCAGGCTGAACTGGAAAAACTGGGACATTTGAGCAACATCTGAGATCAAGGCAAAACTAAATGTTCCTCATGCATGGGCTCTTGACGGGTACCCCTCACTCCTGCCAGGATTGGGCTTCTCCAAATGTATTATCATTTTTGCACAAGGCATGTAGGGGAGCAGGGAGGGGAGTTTTTGTGTGTCCCAGCAATCTTTTTCGGTCTCAGCGTTGTCGTGTCATTGCAACAACTGTGGTTTGAATTTTAGAACATCTGGTTCTCTGGGCTCTTTACACTCACAGAGAGCACAGCCAAAAAACACAGTATGGTCAGAAGTCTGGGAAAGATCTATGGGACACGTGGGTGGCTCAGTTGGTTAAGTGTCTGCCTTTGGCTCAGGTCATGATCCCAGCGTCCTGGGATCGCGCCCCACATCGGGCTCCCTGTTCAGCAGAGAGCCTGCTTCTCCCTCTCCCTTGGTTTCTCCCCCGACTTGTGCTCTCTCATTCTCTGTCAAATAAACAAAATCTTCAAAAAAGAAAACTTAGGACAAGATCTACTCTTTCAGAGGGCATCTAAAGTTTGGGGTCCCCTGAAGCCAAGCCTGAGCAAGGATTTGAGTACAAGTAGTTTATTTGGGAGGTGACAGAAACACAAGTAACTGGGAAGGGAGGAAAGGAAGACATAGAAGGGAAGGTCGCCAATGAAGTGAGCTCTCCAACCCAGTTTCCACCATGGGTGAGTAGAGAAGAATCTTGCTGGAGAAACTAAGGGAACCAGTATAGAACACGTGCTTCCAGTAGGGGTGGGTAAAAGACACCAAGTCCCAAGACTAAGGGACACACCTGGGGCATTGATCCCATACAGCTGACTTCGGCAATCAAACAAAGGCCTCAAAGAAGGGGGGGGTGCTGGCATTTGGAAGTCAGGGCGGCCAGCCTTTAGGGGTGAGAGTGAAGGGACATGAGCTGGTGATAGGCTGCCTCTACTACAAAGGTTTTTTTCTTCCCCTGAAATAGATCTTGCTTGTGTACATAGCACACACAGTAAACACAGGGGGATGTTCCCTTCCTCCACCGTCTACCTGGAATAGCAAATCAGCAAAAGGGATAAACATAAGCCACAAGTAGAATAGGAAACTTCCTCATTAGGTTTCTGGCTTTCATACTTTTGGACATTTGAATTCCTTTCCTAGAAAAAACTAAAGGCATAAGGAAGCATCAGCTTCTGATACGTGTGTTCCCGATTTTACATTAATAGTAGGTAACACCCACAACGACTTGCTACATCAGCTCACTGAACTCTCTGAGAAGTCTTGTGAAGGGATATAATTTTTTGTCCCTCAAACTTCTAGAATATTCTAAACCATCTGACAGAAAGCTTGCATGCCTGAAACTCCATTGAAATAACAGGCCCAAGAGGGCAAAAAGCACTCAGATTCAAATGACTTCCAAGAGCAAAAGTTCATCCTGAAGGTGGGGAGTGGCTTTCCCGAGGGCTTCCCTCTAATTGCGAGGTAGTGGGAAAAGACGGGTTATGGGGAACAGTAGAGCAGGAGACAAACCCCCTGGGATCTGGACTTGACAGGAGCTGTCTCCGCAGCAGCTGGACATTTTGGTGCAGGAAGCAACTAGAAGTCCCACGGCACCTCCGCCCGTGAGAGAGGCCCCCCTCCCTACTGAGGACATTGCAAAAACATGACATTAAGGATTGTATTCTCTGTTGATGGCGCTGTAGTTGAATGCCAGATGGGCTCACTTATCTTTTTCAGGGCACAGACCACTTCTGAGGAAGCTTATTTCCTATAGGAATAGTAAGTACCTACTGATATTTGAACGGACAGCATGCCAAGCTACACCACTGGATACCCAGCTCCATTAGATCTGTCCAGGAACGCACGTTCCTTGGGTGTGAAATGATTAACATTACTGATTAATTAGCAAAAGCCTTTTGAGCAGGGGATGGCTTAATCAGTAAGCGTAGGCTGTGCTGTGTGCATTGGTGAGGAGCAAAATGCTGCAGAAAGTTCCAGGCCTTTGCCTTCTGAAATTCTCAATTCTCATTTTGTCAAGGATTCAGTGTAGAGTAAAATAAACCACACATTCAAAATTTATGGGGACTAAAACCTTCTGGCAGTGGAAAGGTACACTTCACATTCTGAGGTCACAGAAGTCTTTACGAACCAAGGAGAAAAACCAATTTTCAGTAAATAGTATTCAACATCTCAGGACCCTGCCCTCTGGGAGAATAATTGTTCCTCACCCCAAGGATGATTAACAGAGATATTCCAATTTTGTCTCTGCTTTCCACGCTCAGGCATGCAGACATTATGCTAGCATTTCAATGCTGAGGAATTAAGTTATATTGCCTGGCCAGTTAAGGAACTGGAAACAGGACACCTCGGTCGCCCACCCCTGGTGTTATTACTGTGCTATTATTACCATTATCAGTCATGTGAAGTGAAAAGAACTTACTTTGGATTTCTCCGTTGTGGGGTGGGGGAGGGTAGGGTAAAGAGGGGAATGGGGGCTCGAACGCTAGACATTTTGCCCCAGTGAATCCTTTTTTAAGTCTCAATCACAAAGAAAGCAAACTTACAAGATGGAGGAGGAGGGAGCGGCCGGCGGGACCTGTGGCTGAAGTTGGGCTGCTGCCCGGAGAGCAGAGGACATTCTCCAGATTCTCGCATGAGTGCCTTGCTCCTTCCTGGAAGCAGGTTCCAGGCCCGGCACTGGTTTGGAGCTCTCAGATGGCAACACGTTCGGCAAACCCGGCTCTCTGTGGCTTGGCACTAGTTCTTAGGGGCAAATGATAGAACTGCCTGTGTTTTTAAGGCGTTAGGTGTTGTGCAGAAGTACCCATCAGAGACTTCAGCTGACCGTGCTTGCCAGGTGCTGGGATGTGGGCTCAGAGGAGCGAGGAGCAGGGCGGCTGTCTGTGAGCTGGCGTGCTCAGCTGCTCCCTGCCTTGAAGACCAGGGGCGGACGCTGGCGACTTTATACTTAGTGGCATCAGACCAGTTCAAAAAGATTTGAATGTAAGTGGACATATAACCTTTGAGGAACTGATATGGCAATAGTTAGCCACAAACATAAAAACGTTCTGCCCTCTGACCCAGTAGTTTTACTTCTAAGAATAATAAATGAATTTATCTTCCATGACATAGCCATTCTCGTGTTGCTTATAATCACAAAAAGTTGAAGCAACCCAGTTGTCTAAGCGGCTGGAGGTTGGTTAAACACATTATGATAAATTCATTTGATGGCATGGTCTATAGTCAAAGACCTGGGAAAATTCACCATATAGTTTTGAAAACATATAAAAATATATATGGTATAATTGCAATTTTGTAAGGAAATCCATGCACATTTAAAAAGAATGCAGACATGGTACTAAAGACCTACAGATTTCTGAGTGAGGAGCGATGGGTGATTTTTATGCTTTTCTGCATATTCTGATTTTTCTATAGTGAACATAGATGCTAGTTGTATTCAGTTACAATCACGCTATTTAGAAATGGAAGTTCTCTGGGGTCAGTGAGACTACCTCTTACCTGGGCAGAAGGAAATGTCAGCATGTTCTGCCCAGAGCCATTGTCCTCTGACAAGAACGCAACAACCCTCCTACTGAGAAGTGAGTTCAGGAGGTGCCCTGGGGGATGGGGAGGATGGGGGGTGGGTTGGGGTGGGGAGGGTTGCTGAAGGAAGCAGCCCATGAAGGCACAACCCTGGTTCATAGTCACGTGATGCCCCCAGAGTGACTGCTGCCCAGATTGCTGGGCCGTGCTGTTGGTCTTCTCCCAGTTGGTTTCCTCATGGTCCGGTTTTCTCACCCTCCCCTGCACTCCTGGACCAAAAGGAAACCAACTGTGGACCTGTCTCCAACTGGTCCCAGCCAGCCACCAGCAAGCCCACGGTCCCACCGCAGCCTCCCACCACAAGGTCAGCCCAACCCGTGAGGGACTTTGAGTCAGGAAGAAGACAACAGGGACACTATTTGTATGGCACTTTACAGTTTACAAATAATTTCCACGATGCTTCTGTCGAGGAGCTGTAGACATTCCTTTCAGAGAACACACATGGGCAGTCTGAGAAGAGGCACGCCGAGGGCTTTCTGTTTCCTTAACTGTAATTCCATCTGTGACACTCTCGGCTGCCTTCTGGTGGCTGGGGGGACACTCGGATAAGGCAGGGGGACAGCTGTTTTTCAAGCTACTACCAAAGGGAAGGAAGATCGGTGGTGTCAGTGAATTCGTTGTCCTTTTATAATGAATCTAGAAGTGCTAATGAATAATCACTAATAAATCCCTTAGGTTAACACCAGGAAGCCGAAAGAGAGAACCACGCGTTAAGTGGAGCTGGTGCCAAGGCAGGTAAAATGGAGGCTCTTCATGCAAACTCAGTGTCCGGGTGGTGATGGCCTGATGAAGCGTTCACTGGAAAATCAAATGTTTTCAAAAAACACCCAACTTAAGTTCATGCAATTCAACGTCTGAGTCAGCACAGCATCCCAAATGCCCACCAGTCAGCATTTGTTGAATGCCCTCTGTGATGGGGAACTTGCTACTTCTCCAGGAGAATATTCCACGGTTGTACAGATATGGTTGTTAGAAAGCACGCCCACAGGCCTGCAGTGTGAGGGTCATAAAAGAGTACTGGGTTGAAGGGAGTGTGGCTCCGTTTCAGAAGGAGAGAGCAGGGAGCAACAAGAATACCATATAGGATTACTACGTCCAAATTTCAGAATTATTTGTTCTTTTTCTTCTGAGGGACAAATATCATGTAGAAGACACAAAAATGCTTACTTAGTCTCCTTCGTTAGGAAGAGTGGTGCTGCGTAATATTATTGGTCTGGTACATGGCTCATTATTTTGTAGATAAAACCAGAAGCAAGTTCTCCTTCCTACTAACTTCTGTTAGCTTGCCATGCAAAGCTTTAATTATAGGATGTAGAGCCATCTCAGTTCTCCTCCTAGAGAGTCTTTGTCCTCAAGGAATTGATAATCATAATTGAGATTTGGTTGGTGGCAGACTACAAGTGGGAAACCAAAGGGAAATAGAGGTTCATTAATTCGGTTTGTCAGTTATTTAAAAATTTTACGAATATTGCGTGTCTCCCCAATTGGACTGCGTACTCGTTCAGGGCAGGTTTTACTTCTTGTGCCTGATTATATGTCCAACATTGGGCACACAAAGTACCTCATCGCTATGTGCTTCATGATTATCTGCAGAAAATTATGTTGTAGGTAGCACACTGAACATGTGCTGAAGAATTAGTATGATTAACAATGCCCACCAAGCCATTGGTTTAATGCTAATAAAACATCATCATTTAAAGAATACACTGCCTTTATTTAACCCCATAAGTTATAAGCCCTTAACACATGTACAATTTTGGTGTTTTTAAAGTGCTTTAAAAGATACTTATTTTTTTAACCAGGTGGAAGATAATGTTCTTTAAAAGACATTTCATTTTTAGTGGAAGAGGAGATTACCAAAAGCGTGTAACAATTTGTTCAACATCTTCGAGAAACGGGATTTTTATATAAAATACACATGGGGCACTGAGTGCCAAAATGATGAGTATGTGTGGTCAGAATTCAAAATGAGACTTGCTAGCAACTTCATCTAGAAGGTGTCTTAAGAATGATCCTGTGGGGAGAGAGGGAGGTGTGTTGGGGAGCTGTGCTCTTGGAGGTCTAGTGCATGGCTTCCCTTGTTGTGTGATGGGTTTGAGTTAGTGGTGAGGACAGCCACTCAGATTGACAGTCCCCTGGATGTCCAGGGCTTCTGTGACAGGGATGGGAACGTGGTTGACTTGAATGTTCTTCAGACAGCCAAAAAATGATTCCCACACTGGGAGCTTCAGGGTCTTCAAACCGGCTTCAAGAGAAAAGGAGAGGCATTCAGTGGGTAATTCATTCTGTCAAGTGAATGTACCCAATTTAAAAAAGAGTCTTCTTAGAGCTCAAGGGACCGAGGGACTTGGGCCACCTGGTGGCCTCCTCCTTTGAGCTGGCACCCCACACCCCCACCTGCTATGATCAGTCAACAACAAGGCTATTCTTCGAGTCCTTTGAAGAAGCTGATTCCACAGCCCAAATTAATAGATAATAACTCTGAACTCTGGTGCTTTTTATGGGTCATGGAAGACCCATAAAATTAACAAACATTTGGAGGAACATAAAAGAAGGAAGAATGACAAAGTTCCTTCCAGGCAAAATTCCAGAACCTGCTTGCTCCTTCCATTCTGGCCCCCCAGAGCTTAATAACTCACTAGGAAAACTAAGCATCTGGAGAGAAGAGACCAATTTCTCAGCCACTTTCCTGATTCTTTGCTGATACCAGGCTTCCAGGTTAACGCAGCCTTTTAAGAGGGGCTTATATGTGATAGGCGGGGGACAGAAGCTGCAGCAGGAATGTGGCCTGGGCTATACAACGTGCCTGTTGCTAGCAATTGAGTTTTCCCATGTGTTTGAGCAGAGGGCTTCACTGTCTCCACCGTCCAGCCAACTGCTGCTCAGCTAACGACCCATGGGCTGGGGCGCTGGATTTGCTGGGCTAAGACGGACATCTTAAGAGCTGACGTGGGGCAACATGGGTGTAGGAGAAGCCAAGACAGAGTTACCTGGGACACCTCCAATGTGTAGTGGCTCGTGAGTGTCGGCAGGTGGGAAGGGGAGCCGTCCAGCTGTGTAGCTGTTCTCTGCGTCCAGCTCCAGGTGCAGGATGTGCTGTTTGATGGTGACTGGGGGGAAAGGAACCGGGTCAGGTCAGTCACCCAAGGAGAGCCCTGCCCAATATTTAAAGTCTACGCTAGTGTGTCACCACGGGCTTCTTCTGCTCAACTCATTCCGTGGGAGCGCTGCTGGTAGGAATTCAGTTGACCTAGACTCAAATTCAACTAATTTCTCAACTCCAAGGGGTATTTAGGTGTTCTGCATACATTACAGAATTCAATCCTTAAATGCATCTGTGAGGAAGATATCTCACTCTTCTTTCCGAGAGAAGAGACTATGACTCTCAAGGCATTGAGGAGCCTGACCAGACAGTTACAAGTTGAATGAGTTGGGATTCCGAGCCCCGTCTCCAGAGGTCATGTTTATTTCATGCGATCTTAGCTTCTTTCCGGGGAGACGCTGACTTCTGAAACCTGAGTCGCTTTTTGATCCTCCAAATAAAATTCCTCCAATGTTAACAGTTGTCCCTAATCGCTGTGGAGTTAGCATTCCAATTAGACAGGCAAACACTAGCTTTTTTGCAAGAGATATTTTAGCCAACGCACTTTAATGTATCTCCAAGTTCACGGGCACAGGTTACTCCTAAAACAGCAGACTGGCCGCGGGAGGCCAGGCCCTTCTCCACCCAGTGGTATGTCTACGTCGCTTGCAGTGACATTAAATGGTGGTTAAAAAAAACAGCCCAACAATAAACTTTAACAATAGTAAAAGCAAATACTTACTGGGCCCTTCCTACATACTGGACCCTGCGGGGCACTTTGCATACATTATCCCGTTTGATTTTCACGCTGGGAGGCGGAGGCTACTTTTTCACCTCCCTAGTGCAGAGGAGGAAACTGAAGATAAAGAGCAATTAAGTGGCTCATTCTAGGTCACTTAGGTAAAGGCCCCAGACAGATTTCCTCTTTGTTCTTTTTTCTTTCAGAGCCAAAATCTAAATCACAATGTTATACTGCCTCGAAAACAAACAGAGCTTATCAGTTTTCCGAGCTCAAAAAAAAAAAAGAAAGAAAGAAAGAAAGAAATTCTCTGTAGGCGAGGAAGGATGGAGGACCGAGCTGGGTTGCTGCCGCCCTGAACTGCATCCTCCCGGCTGGGGTGGGTTGAGACGGCGGTGGGCGGTGTTCCGCACTGTTGTTAACCCGGAGTGGGGTGGGGGGCGTGGCTGAGCTCGGATTGAGGAGCTGACACTGCCTTAGGGACATTCAAGTACAGATGGAGAGGGAGACTGCTTCAGGGTGTGAACAATAGGCTACGGGCCATCATACCTGTCACGGAGTGCCACTGTCCGTCACACAGAGACTGCTTTGGTGTGACCGATGCCAAGATGCCCCCTGCCTCACTGTCCACAGAGGCCGTGACCTGGAACACACAGGCATTTTCCTATGGCCTTCAGAAGGGCTGGTGGAGCCAACTTCCCAGGCTTCCTCCCTTCCCAGCCCCTGCCACCTCGCCAGACGGAAGCACTTTAGACTAAGCCCCCTCCCACACCAGGAGATGATATGGGGGCCAGCTTTGCAAGGATCTCTCTGCTGCACCCCTCCCAGGTGAGCACGCTGCAAACCCGGGGCCCAGCCTGAAGTCGCTGCCCAAGGCCACGAGCCCTGTCCTTCCAGCCCGAACCCCTCCTCTGGCAGGCTCCACTCAGAGGGTACCGGTTAGCATGGTAGAGCCTTCTCAGCTATTAGCATGTGACAGTGGCTGTTTAGAAGGATGTGAAGTTTGGAAGGCAAAAATGCTGGCTGAGGCGGACACCCTGCCGCAAGGCCCAGACAATTATAATAATTCCATGAATGCACGCCTTACACGGGGCTCTTGTTCAACGAATTCAGCAAACTCATGGACTGCCTTCGTACTGGGCATGCGTCAGGGGTCTGGTCCTCATGCTAGCATGGAGAATCCTGAATTCCCCCTCTCTGGGCCAGGGCCAAGGGCTGAAGCGAGGTGAAGGAAGGCGAGGACTAAAATCAGCACGTTGGAAACTAATTTGCATTTAATTTGCATGTAGCTAGATAGTGCTGCCAATTCTCAGGCGATTTTCCAGCCAGCTAAACAAAGTCACTGCCCTTATGGAGGTCATCAGGTCTCAGTGTTTGTGTGTGTGATTATTTCCCCTCTAGAAGCCCTCCTGGAGCCCCTCCCTGAAAAGCTGGCCTTCTCTCCAGGCCAGCCAGCAAGGGGCTCCTTGTGCCTCCGGGCTATCTGAGGCCTTGCTCACACTTAAAGGCCACATCTCAAATACAAAGTATTCTAGGAGTTTGGGCTGTTTTATCTTCTTCTGGGAGTTTTCCCCTCATGGTTAATAAGCCGTGGAAGGGTAGAGGTGAAGGAAAATGGCATATTATGGCTAAATAGAAAAACACAGGCCCAAATTGGAGCCCCCTAAGTCCCGTTACCAAACCAGGGCTGAATACCTAACCTAAGTGACCTTTCAACCTCCCCCAGAAATGGAGTCTTAATAGATCAGTCAGGAATTTTCTCAACAGCACCCATGACATTGTAATCTATCACATGGGTCTTCTCCATCCCCACCACAAATCCCACCCCAAAAGTTAGGTGAGGTAATCCACCTACTAAGAACCCCTGCCCTTCCCCTAATGGAAGGTGACCTTGCCTGGAAGAATCTTTTCTTTTCCTTTGCTTATGACTTCCTTGTCCCACCCTTGCTCCTTTTGTACAACTCGTCAGAGCTCCCCTCTGCTTGCTAGATGGGATGCTGCCTGATTCATGACTGGAGTAAGGTCAACAAGATCTTTGAATTCACTCTGTTGAATTTTTGCTCTTTAACATTATCATGATTTGCTCTTTGCCTTGAGGTCTTCCTGGAAGGATTTTTTTTTTTTTTAAAGAGTTTTTGAAAAGGAAAGAGGTAGAACCTGGTGGTGAGAATAGGGTATTGACCAGGCCCATGAGGGATGGGCAGGAGGGAGCAGTAGATGCCTACACGGAGAGAGGAGTTCAGGTCAACCCAAAGGAAGCCTGGGGGGCAGACCGAGGGGCCAGCCTGGCTGTGGGGGCCGCAGAGTTGGGTGGGTGGTATAGGGATCATAAGGGAAATCCAAAACTGACTCAGTGGACACCAGGCCATGGGCATGGGCATGACACAGTGTAGACAGCTGTTGGGAACATCTATTCCATGACTCCTGGTACTGCCTTATGAGGAAAAGTGGAGATGTGACAAAGGTGAAGGGGAGGAGAGAAAAATGGACATTTATTAAATAAATGAAAGTTGCTATTGACGAAAGCCCTAAGGTATCAGCATTATTACCCACATGTTAAAGATAAAGAAAGTGAGTCTGAAGTAAGTTAAGTAGCTTCCCTAGGGCCATATAACTTAGTGGAGCAGGTAGAATTTGGCCCAGCTTGTTTGAGTTTTCTCAATTTTAAAGATGATGAACAGGAAACACGACCGAATGATTTGCTAAAGGAAAACACTAAGTTAGCCCTGAAATCAGGTCTCTTAAAACAAGATGGGATCCCGTTCCCTCACAATGCCACCCATTGTGGTCTCCGGCAATGAAACCCACAGACCCTGTCCTCACATGTGCGCACCTTTCCAGCCTCCAGATAAACACATAAGTGCCTCCCCGGCTGACTCCCGACGTGTATTAGGATGCCAGTAAGGCTTCTTGGGCGAATGCTGAAGGCCAGCTTAAATTCGGGCCCCAACAGCACAGAGTTAGCTTTCAAAAGGAAAAAAAAAAAAAATGGTTAAAATATCATAATCCAAGAAAAAAGGATCGAGTTCTACAGACTCCAAGACCTAAACTCTTCGCAACTGCCCCTTACCTAGGATGACATGTCCTCCTTCCTGGGAGAAATAAATGCCTTTCTCCAAAGAGCCACCCAAGCAGGGGGACACACCAACGCTCACAGAAGGGGTGTTCAGGGGTTTCCGATCCAACTGAAAGTTCCTCAGGCATCCCACAAAGCTGTTTTGGGGGAGGCTCTGCAACCAAGCAGAAGAGAAAGCAAGCTTTATTAAGTTAAGCCACACTTCCCAGAGACACAGGGGCAGCCAAGGTTAAGGGCAGGACACCTGTCTACAAAAGGGGACAGGTAGGGGGATTCAATCATCCTGCCCGAGGCAGGTGGGCCTGACGGTTTCATTTGGCTCCTTGTCCTCACTGCCAAGAAAAGCCTGCACACCAGCTGTCCTGTGGGTGGCTGAAGTCTGAGGGGTCACCTGCGTGCAGGGGTCAGGGGTGGTGGAGGCTGCTGGCCAGTACTGGTCGGTGACCTGACCCTGGTCTGCACAGACAGGGCTACAAGAGGAGAACCTTCTGCATTATGGTGTCCACATCGCACCATCTCTTTGCAGGTGCAAACCCCTTCTTGATGGTTTCGTGAGCCTATGTGATTGCTTAATGCAGGGCAGCTGGCTGAAAAAGAGGCCAAAACATTCCAAAAATAATAAAGTGTAAAAAAGCTTCCTACGTTGTTGGGCTCAGCGCGCCACCAACAAATCATGAATGCCGTGGAGTTAAAAGAAGACACGAGGTCCAGCACTGGGGGCGTGCGGATAGCACTTTGAGCGGCCTGCCGGGAACAAGGGCTCCTCAGTGGGGGTCCCAAGGATGTACCTCTGGGGATTCTGTGATCCCTTAAGTTATACCGGATGTTCTCTGTGCATTTTTCTGGGGAGGAAGGCTGTAACTTTCAAGAAATTTTCAAAAAGAAATGGAAGACTCACTGAATAAAATCCTTAAGCTTCCTTCCAGAATAAGTGCCTTTAGGACCCTGGAATCCTACACAACAGATGCACAATAGACCAGTTTTAAGACATGGTGACATTAGAGATGCATACGGTGTCCGTATCAACTGTAAACTACCCATTGGACTCACAATGAAGTTTTTAGTGTCTGAAGATTTACCGCCTAATCCAATGAAGAGCCTGTCTCTGAAACCAAGCTCAGACCGTCCAGGGGAGGTCATCACCTAACACTGAAGCCCTCACGGCCGACTGCAGATTTTGGTGTTCAGAGGAGACAGTGACTGGATGTTGCCTGCCCTCTGAAAGGATATGGAGGAGAGAGTAAGCGTTGGTTTGCCCCCTCAAGCGGAAGGAATGCTGCAAGGAGAAACTTGGTTTGTAAGAGTGATGCAATGGAGTACTATGGGTTGTCCCTTATATTAGGATGCTGAGTGTGACTTATCCAGGACAAAAGAGTGCCCATATTGTGCTTCGGAATAGCTACCCCAACCTGTAACTTCTCTGAGAGGGAAATAGGTACAGAGGTTACAGAAAAGCAAACATTAACACTGAGGGTTCTCGCTGATTTTGGCCATTCTAGCTGGTGTGAGGTGGTATCTCAATGTGGTTTTAATTTGAATCTCCCTGATGGCTAGTGATGACGAACATTTTTTCATGTGTCTGATAGCCATCTGTATGTCTTCATTGGAGAAGTGTCTATTCATATCTTCTGCCCATTTTTTGATGTGATTATCTGTTTTGCATGTGCTGAGTTTGAGAAGTTCTTTATAGATCCTGGA
>PISX010029415.1:0-20064 GCA_004024625.1 Mellivora capensis
TTTCTTTGTTCATTTATTTTGTTTCTTAAATTCCAAACATGAGTAAAATCATATGGTGTTTGTGTTTCTCTGACTGACTTAGTTCTCTTAGCATAATCCCCTCTGGATCCATCCATTTTGTTACAAATGGCAAGATCTCATTCTCTTTTTTTTTAAGAGTAATATTTCATTGTATATGTTTGTATATATATCTTTCTGTGTGCGTGCACACATACACACATCAAACCTACATACATACCATATCTTCTTTATCCATTCCTCTATAGATGAATACTTAGGTTGTTTCCATCTCTTGGCTATTGTAAATGATGCTGCAGTAAACATAGGGTTATGTGTATCTTTTCAAATTATTGTTTTTTTATTCTCTATGTAATTCTATTTTTTCTTTTTTCTTTTTTTTTATTTCTTTTCAGTATAACAGTATTTATTGTTTTTGCACCACACCCAGTGTTCCATGCAATATGTGCCCTCCTTAATACCCACCTCCTGGCTCCCTCAGCCTCCCACCCCCTGCCCCTTCAAAACCCCTCAGGTTGTTTTTCAGAGTCCATAGTCTCTCATGGTTCACCTCCCCTTCCAATTTCCCTCAAATCCCTTCTCCTCTCCAGAACCTCCATATTGTTTTCCCCAATGGCTGCATCAGCTTGCATTCCCACCAGCAGTGCAGCAGGGTTCCTTTTTCTCCACATCATCTCCAACACTTGCTATTTCTTGTTTTTGATTTTAGCCCTTCCGACAGGTGTGAGGTGATACCTTACTGATTTGCATTTCCCTGGTAATTAGTGATGTTGAACAACTTTTCACATGTCTGTTGATCATCTGCATGTCTTCTTTGGAAAAATGTCTATTCATCCCTTCTGCTCATTTTTTAAATTGAATTATTTGGGGTTTTTTGGTGTTGAGTTGTGTAAGTTCTTTATATATTTTAGATATTAACCCCTTATTGGAGATATCATCTGCAAATATCGTCTCCCATTTGGTGGGTTGTCTTGTTGTTTTGTTGATGGTTTCCTTTGCTGTATAAAAGCTTTTTATTTTGGTATAGTCCCAACAGTTTAATTTTGCTTTTGTTTTCCCTGCCAAAGGACATGTATCTAGAAAATGTTTCTGTAGCTACTTTGTAGATATTACTGCTTATCTTTTCTTTTAAGAATTTTATGGTTTAAGGTCTCATATTTACATCTTTAATCAGTTTTGAGTTTATTTTTGTATAGGGTGTAAGAAAGTGGTTCTGTTTTATTCTCTTGGATGTGGCTGTCCAAAAAGCAGATTAATCTTTTTTTCCTCGCAAATATTTTATTTATTTATTTTAGAAAGAGATAGAGAGTGCAAGTAGGGAGAGGGGAAGAGGGAGAGAGAAAGAGAGACTCTCAAGCAAACTCCATGCTGAGCACAGAGCCAGACAAGGGGCTTGATCCCCAACCCTGAAATTATGACCTGATCCAAAATCAGAGGAGTTGGACACTTAACTTACTGAGCCACCAGGTGCCCCAAAAGCAGATTAATCTTCAGTGAGGATAAAGATCTGGGTATAGAAGCAAGATTTTAATTCCCTTTGACAGGCATTTTTGAATCAACTGAATACATGTTTTCACTCAAAGAGGGAATTAGAAAACTAGATTAATTAGAAAGCTAGAAAATGGGAAGCCATGTCTGACACCTCCTTCTGCCCTACCCCTATATCTAATCCATCAACAAATCTAGGTGGTTTCTATTTACTTTGCCAAGATATCATTACTTTTAATCTCTCTTACTGTAGTAGCCATGTATTGGTCTCCCTCCTTCCTCTCTCGTGTTTACCTCAATTTATCACCAGACTGGTTCCAGATCAAAAAGCAAATCTGGCTACCCCCTATCAAAAATGTTAAAGGGATTCCCAGTGGTCATAGGACAAACTGAAATCTTTAACATAACCTTCTTGACTTTGCATGGCCTGGTACCCACCTTCCTTCACAGAGAACTCTTTCCCTCTCTTTGTGACACAATCACGAAAATCTTTCATATAATCTAATTAACCTTGATTTCTTCTGCTGTGAACATTTACACATTCAGTTCCTGCTCTTAAAATGCCATTCACCAACCCCCTTCACCTAATTCACTTGAACTCTTAATTCACATCTCTGTTCAATTATCATTTCCTTAGGGAAGGCTTCTATAATCTAAGTAGGTCAATTTCTTCCCATTATGTGCTTTCAAAGAACCTTGCACTTTTCTGTCATACTGCTTTTCACAGCTGTGATTTACTTTTATATGTATATTATGCATGTTCATCTATACCACTATAAATTTGGTAGTGGCCTGGACAATGTCTGCTTCCATATGCTCTCCCATTATCAGGATCCAACACACTAACTAGAGCATAGTTGGTTCTCAGTCTTTTCATTAAAAGTTAATAAATTTTATTTTTGTACATTTAATGACTCATTAAGAATTTATAAGCTCTATTTTTATTCCCTCTCATAGGAATACAGTTTCTACATAGAGTAGGCACACACAATTTTTTTGTGAAAATCTCAGATGTACCAGAGAAACATGGTAAGATCTTAATTTATACCATAGAAGATGTCTGTGGTATGACATACTGTGGTACTTAGAAATGTCTTATGGTACTCAGATCTAAGTATTTCTTTTAAGTATAATTTTATTTGTCTTAAGGAGTCCCTACTTCAGTGGAGTTTAAATATTCACATAGCAATATTAATTAAAAGATCATCTTGTCAGAAAAATATCAAAGCTTGAAATTTTGAATAATGTCTTTATGTCTTGATTACACATGAAGTTCCAAAAGCATAAACATGCTCTAAGAGATATGTTGACCAATACAGCCTAATTTTAATGTTAGCAAATTTTATAGATAAGGTTTTTTTTTTTAAAGCTTTATCTATCTGGAAATGTATATTCTCAGAGAGGACAAAAAGCCAAAAGAATATCATTTATAATATATAGAATTTAAAAATACATGGTCATGAATTTGCAGTTCTCTTCAGTTAATATATATTTTACTCAAGTTATATTTATTTGAACTTGCTTAATCTGCCTAGATTAGAACACAATGTAGTTATTTAGATTGGCGAAGAATAAGCAACACTGAGAAGGCTTTGAATAGACTTTAGGTTTTCAGAAAGTAAGTCAAATGGACTAATTTTATGGTTTCCACATTAATTTTGCATAAGCTAGATTGACTTGCATGGTTGGTTTTGTTGTTGTTGTTGTTGTTATAGTCTGTATTGGATACCTTCCTCTTATTATGCCTTAAGCCTTACTACCTCCTTATGTGTTATTTATATGGTCCATTTATCATAATCATTTCTAAATCAACTCATAAATTATATGCTCATTTTGATTATTTGACATTTGGGACGGTTTATTTTTCACCTCGCTTATTTCATAAAATGGGTGTTTTATTCATATACTGTGGCAAATAGAACAAATTATGGTGGTACACCTTTCTAGAATTTCACAAGATAGTTAAAACTTACACACAAAACTTCACAATAACCCAACATTGTGATTTGTATTTGAAATCAGGGCCAGAATTTCCCTGGTTTTCATTAGTGAAATATTCATTTCTTAATGTCCAGGGGAAAAATACATTTTCTCTTGAACGTAGAGCTCCTGGTACTGAATTTAGCAATTCTAGATAAGTCAGAGAGTTCATTATTCCTGCCCCACCTTGGGCTGAGTTGGGTTAACTTAATTGTGGCTATCTTTCCCCATGTTAACGGCAACACTGAAAATAATTTAATGCAGTCTGGGGCACTTTACCCATTCTGTGAACGCCAGATAAGTCCCAAGAAAGGAAGCAATGTATGATGAAGCAGGAAGTCTGCATTTATTAGCGCCAAGTGCTAGGTTGCCACTAGGTATTGGAACCCTCCTCTCGTCTACTTCTAGGCTAATATACCGTAACTCCAGTGCCTCTGTAACGGACACCCGTGTGACTAGAAAGTCCATTATTATTAATTCTTAAGGTTAACAATGTTTGTATCATTCCCTTTAAAGGCAGTTGTCTATCTAAGAGATAAACATTATTATTCCTATCACTTTATAAATAACCCAAAGTGGCTAATTTTGACATACTAGAATTCAGTTATATGATTCTTAACCATTAAACTGTAAACATCTAGGTGGTAAAGAGACAGCCAACCCGATAACCAGAGACATGGGTTCTTCCTGCTTGGTTTCTGAGAAGAGCAAGTCCTTCAACACTTAGGCTGCATTCCCATTTTTCAGTCATCCCTAAGAATTCTCCATCTCTAACACTCTGTCTTTCTATAAGGCAATTAAGATTTATGAAAATATCACACATATTGATGTATAATAACTTTTTAAGTCTATAGGCTATTTCTGTACCACCTAAGCCTTTGCTAACACATCCTTTAATTCAACCTTTTTTCAGAAAACCATCATGTGGGGCACCTGGGTGGCTCAGTGGGTTAAAGCCTCTGCCTTTAGCTCAGGTCATGGTCTCAGGGTCCTGGGATCGAGACCTGCATCGGGCTCTCTGCTCAACGGGGAGCCTGCTTCTCCTTCTCTCTCTGCCTGCCTCTCTGCCTACTTGTGATCCTTCTCTCTCTGTCAAATAAGTAAATAAAATCTTGAAAAAGAAAAGAAAACAATCATGCCCTATATCTCTTCTAATTGTTCCATTTGCTTTTCTTAATGTTACATGTAAACCAACATTAAAGGAGTCTTATAGCTTTCTCTTCATTTTTTTCCCATTGCTATTGGAGACAGTTGTCTTAAAGGTCAAGTTGACTTCTAAATTAGTTTGGCAAACATTGTATCTAAAGACTGTCTAAAAGAAGCACCAATATTTCTACCTGAAGAACAGAATTGGGTCACCAGGTACATTAGTGCATCATAGGCAATTTTTCTTTCACATGCTGGATAAGGAGAAGAGAGCAAGAAGTACAGAAATGCAAAATCTTCCATGATTAGTTTGTGTTCAGGAAAGGAAAATGTGATTGTGAAGTAATTAGTTTCTGAAACATTAAGTTTAAGAGCTTTGTAAATCATGGTAAATTTTGCACATGCTCCTTAGTTCTGCCACGTCAAAATTGTCATGGAAGTTATAGATTTTACAATATTTGGGCATTCAAGTGGAAACAGTTCTTGAAGCTCACTACTGAGTGCCTCCTATGCTGGCACATGATTTGTCAGAGACCCGAATACCCTCCCTACCCATGAAATAAGAACAAGGAATTCTCAAATCCCATTATGGGTCCACTGTTGATTCAACCTGCTCAAAATTCTGGTGCTAATGAGTTTAATAAAACAAACAAAAATCTTATAACCTTATCAGGGAAGCTTAGGGTAGATTCCAGTTTGGGGATTTGTAAAATACTTTGAGATGTTTGATTTTTTTTCTGTGTAATAAATGTTATGTGCTCATTGTCTCTTACCACTGAGGAGGAGTAAGCCTGCGGGAATGCACAATTCTGTGTGCTCAGAGGGGAGGGAATAGCCGGTTAAAAAACCTATTGGATTTTAATCTATTAAGAAGACAATTAAAAAGAAATAAGAGTGAGATAAAGTAGGAGCAGTTTAAGAACAGCTGAAATTTATAAAGGAAAGATCTAAATTTCTTCTAAAAACAAAACAGAATCCAGTGGCACTCCCTACTTAGTGCAAAAAGTGGCTAAAGGATGTAAAAGAGAATATATAGGTAACATATATACATATATATGGAATGATATGTATGCTGTGATAATATATATTTTATTGCCAATCACTAAATGATAATAGCATTTAAATGAAGTAATAAATCGAAAGCAGAATCAAAACTAACCATATTAAAATAAGTACCAAAATAAATTCATTTCATTTTAATATTTCCAGTGACTAGCTTAGTGCATGTCATGTTACTACATGAATTAATGAATAATTGAATAAGTGAATGTGATGCAAACAAAAGAGATACTTTAGAATCTTTGTAAGTTAGGAGTGTCTAACTGGCTCAGTTGGTAAAACATGCAACTCTTGATCTTGGGGTCATGAGTTCAAGCCCCATGTTGAACACAGAGTTTATTTAAAAACAAAACAGATTGAAAGGGAGCCTGGGTGACACAATCAGTTTTAAACATTGGGCCCTTGATTTCAACTCAGGTCGTGACCTCAGTATTGTGATACCCAGCCCCACATCATGTTGAGTCCGCTTGAGATTCTCTCCCCTTCTCCGTCTGCCCATCCCACTCATGCTGTCTCTCTCTCTCTCTCCAATAAATAAATCTTTTAAAAGAAGATTAAAAATAAATAAATAAATCTTAGTATGTTCTGTGCCTTAGGATCAAAAAAGAAATACCTGATTTTAATTTTTTAAGACATGGGCACATGCACACAAGTGGGGGGAAGGGTAGAGGGAGGGGGGAGAGTGAATCCCACGCAAGCTGTATGTTCAGCACAGAGCCAGATGCAGGGCTTGTTCTCACAACCCTGAGATCATGACCTGAGCTGAAATCAAGAGTCCGACGCTCAGCTGACTGAGCCACCCAGGTGCCCCTATATTTTTTTTTAATGTATACGGTTGTTCCTGAAGTTTTCTGCAGTTCATAAACCGAGGATTGTGATATTTGTAGTTGAAGGTCTGTGTTTTATTCATTTAGTAAGAAGAGAAAAGAAGAGGGTTGAGGAAAGAAATGAGGAGCACAGTGAGATCATGAAGGTGGGCATTAAGACATTAGGACACTACCAGTTTGAGTTTAAGCTCCTCAGTTTCCATGTCCAGAAAGGTAGCCACATGGTAGGCAAGGCTTCTGCTCATTTCCTCTGAGATGTGCAACACTCTCCCTTCATGAAACCCATGCCAGTTGGTAGTCAGAGTCAGTCAAATCAAAATAAGATCAAACCAAATCACGAAAGGAACTTAACTTGTTATGAGGAGAACATTCTCTTCCATGAAAAAGTGACTACACGCTCTAGTCCTACCTTTTATAAGATACAAACCTATTCTGGAAATTAAATTTCTCAAAACAGTTTACCTCAGACATTGCAAAAACCCTCACTGTCATTTGTGTCATCTTCACACACAGGTGAGGCAGCATGGTGGCTGATTGGAAGTTCTGAATCTAAAGCCAAATTGCATTTAATCAAGTTCCTGTGAGGATTCAGTGAGTGAATAACTGGAAGCCTATAGAGCAATCATGGCACATAGGAAGTGTGCAATAAAATTTTAGAGCTTATTAATGTTGTACTAACTCTTCATGTGCAGTATCTTCTGATTAAGTATATCACTTTATATGTTGGTAGTACTTTTACTTTAAAGACCACTCTCACATGTACTCTTACTTTTGGGAAATGGTGAGTAGCCTTGCCTCAGGCAACCCTGGTTTGAACCCTAATTCAGTTTCGCTGCATGACCTTGAGTAAGTCAGGATTTCTGAAAGTCAGTTATCTCACAAGTGAAATTGGGGTTATAATCATTCTTTTCTTATACAGTAATTGTAAAGTAAATGAAAATACTAACATAATACTTGTGTATACTGTGGTGTGTGCTCAATAATATATTATTGTAGTGTTATATTAAACCTTAGAGTCTCCATAGTCTCCACTCCCAATACGATGCCTCTGTAGTCAACACCTGTGTGACTCAACAAATCTATATTGAATTTAGCAGCTTTTTCCCATAAGCTAAACTTTTTCCTAAATTTTTATTTCCATTATCTTTCTGAACACCCGTATTTGATAGGACTCTTACTGCTATGATTCTACCATATTGGCTTTTGATGCAGATGAGCAAACTGAACTGAGAGAGGTTATATGGCTTGCCTGTGGACACATAGTGGGTTACGAGAGAAGTGAAGTAATCACAGGTCTGAATTTAGAGCTTTTTTCCCTCCTCTGCTGCAGTTCCTGCTACTTTTCAAAGTTGCATAATTACAGTAAGTCATCTACCAAACACATCCTCTGTGAGTGAATATCCGTGAAATTTACATATTTTTCATTTCTTTTGAAATGCTGAAGCGTCCAATCTAACAAAATCTATCCTATGGTCTTATAATAAAAATATGCTTTAAAATAAGTATCACATAACCATTCATTTTAGGGTATGAAGTAAATATACTGCTGGTACCTGCAGAGTAAATTGATGTTTTTCTTAATGCTAAGCTTTTGTTACTTTTTGCTGGTGAACCTCAAAGGTTGCACTTTAATGCAGTGATGCTAACCTAAATGTGTGAGTAAACAACAAAAGCAAAGCACACTCCTAAGTGGTACACATAAAATCTCTCAAACAGAATGCAATTACCTTCCCCCTAGATCTGAACATTTCCCACATGAATTTCTCTTCTATTCAAAGAGATTAGTTGTACTGATGTCTGAGATTCCTCAGTCATCTGGCATAAAGACAAAAAGCTGTGACATATACAAACATCACCTTCCAGACACACGCACACACACACACATACACACACAGGAGACTCACAATTTAATGTTTGGGAAACTAACTGAAAATAATTAACTCTATATTACTTGTAGTGGCCATTCATTTATTGTTCCTGGCAAAATCAATGTTTAAGCATTTAGGACAAAGCCCAGTTTATCCAAGGACTGAACTGGTATTTTGACTTGTATGTTGAACTGACATTGTGTTTCTAGGATTTAGTTAATTCACTGTTGGGTTTGTGTTTGTGTGTGTGTGTGTGTGTGTGTGTGTGTGTGTTTCAGTAAAGTGTAAAGCTCCAAAGGTAATAGCCTCCTAAAAAAAAAAATAATACTGTCATGCATATCTCAGATCCTGGATGCTGTAGACAGAAAAATTCTGGTTTGAAAAGACAGAATATCTTTTGCTCAGAATATGAGAGTGGAACCAAAAGGTTGATTTACCAAAGGGTGTGATTTTTGCCTTTTCTCATTTCTTCTGAATCTGGTCTTTCAGAGATCAGTGTTGACCTCCTAAACACAAAAGACCTCATTTCCTTTCCCTTCTAGGCAGTATTCCACACTGTTCACAAACATCTTTGCCATGAAACTACCTCTTGTATACATTAATTCATTCAGTAGTACTTATTGAGGCAAACTCAGCGTCAGGCACAGTTTTTAGGTATTATGAATCCCAACAGTGAACAAAACAGGCCAAAATCTCTCCTGCCACTCTTTGCCTCCTCAAAGCTATTTAATGTACTTACCTTTCAACATTCCACCCTTGGACTTTTTGCTCAGAGCTGCCTACCAATTTTACTATATCTATTCATTTTCTCATGCTGTGACATTGCCTGTTTGCTGAAGACACCCAGAATGTATCTATTTGCCCACCATCTTTCCATTACCCACCCCCACTCTAAAAATAATGCCATTTCTGGGATACATAGGCACCTCTGTAACTCAACAAATATAAACAACTTTTTCTCCTAAGGTAAGCTTCCCCCTAAGCTTCCATTTCCATTGTTTTTCCAAATTGTGATTCCAAATCATTGTCTGCCATTTCTAATCATCTGTCATCGTTTTGGTTCTACATCTGCATTAACTCTAGAATCCAGTCTCATCTCTGGCCACAACATTATCTTTATTAATGCAGTAATTTCCCTGAGTGGCTGTCCTGTCTATAAATGTTCATTTTTTCAGTCTCATCCATGTTCTTTTACATACTAAATTACAACTGTGATCTTTTATGAAGGCTTTTTCAAAAGTTCAGCTGTTTCTTGTAACCTGTCAAATAAATGACCTTCCAATTAAGACTTTCTATGATGGATTCCTCATTTTTCCTCACAAATTCCATAACCCACAGCCTAGTGTGACTACTTCCCTCTAATCCATATGAAAGCCATGTATACTTCCTCCTGCCCTTAATAACCTTCTTGTTCCCAGCGAGAGTAATTTATTGAAATTATCCTTCCATTTTCTAGATAAAATCACATTCTCCCACAAAGATTTTCATTATTTCCCTCACTCACAAGTCATGTCTTTCTTCTTATACCAGTAACACCAATGGAATCTTTACATTGAAAATTATGATAATCTTTGTCTACTTTCCTGGAGTAGAAGCATATACCTATACTTAAAGTATGATAGATCTAATGGATTTGGAAGAATAAATGAGAAGATGGTGCAAGAATAAAAGAGGAGTACTAGGAATCGGAAGCCTGCTATTAAGATTACACCAAGTACTTATTACTTTTGACTCACCATTAGTGTCTAATGCCACCACTCTCATATATCAGAAATAGTGGTATGATGTCCCAGAATATCTAGAACCAAATGAAATTGGGTTTCCAATTAAATTTCCTATGCTAAAATTACCAAGACTGATGACCTGTTTTAGAGTTTCTCAATAAATATAATTTTAGCATGGCAATGCTGTCTAGGCATTACTGAGGGAAAGGCCCTCCCACAGAGCAACTGAAGGTTGCTAGTACTTCCTATTTAAAAAAAAAAAAAAATATATATATATATATATATATGGAAATGGCCTTACTGTTTTTCTTTATTAAGTTATTTCCTATTTATCATAAATCTGAAAATACCTAAAATATGAAAGAAAAAATTATCTTTAATCCTACAGGCTGCTGAAATTTCTGTGAATATTTGATATATTTTTCTAGGATTCTTGCACCATATCCTAGAAAACATACAAACAAACAAAATATATATATATATATGTAACTTATATAACTTTTACATATATATATATAAGACTTTGAAGTAGTAAATGTATACAATCCAAGTTACAAGTAAATTATCAGAAGAATAAATAATTTTAGATATAGAAAAATTTAACACGGGTTTTTGAAAAAGGACATCCAGAAATTCATTAGAGAAAAACAAACATTGACTTTATGATTCCTTTATCTTTCTGATGTGTATCCTGATAATAGTTTTTGTCCCTTTTCTGTTTTGAATGATACGCCATGCATTTGCATTGCCTATAAACATTTGTAAAATAATTTGGAAATGGATTATTCTTAGACTATGTGCATTTCCTGCAAATAATGGCCTAAAAATCTTGTGGAAAAATACAGGAAAAGATTTTTTTCTACCCTTTAAGTCCAACCTTGCATCTTAAAGGAAAGTCTTGAAATAATACATAAGGGGGAAAGCAGAAAGGCCCTAAGATGCCATGATTTAAGTGTGAAGAAATAAAGATATTCTCTTCTTTTCCTTCTTCCCTTCAATCAGATGTCCCCTGATTCCACATTTTCTACAGTAGTGGAATGTAGAAAATCAATTAAAGATAAAAAAGTTTCATCCAAATAAATAAATAAATGTTGTATGAGGTCTAACAATGCATGCTTATATAGACCCTTTTTCACTTATAATATAGGAGGAACATATTCTCCTCTCTCTATATATATATATGTAAATCTGTACTCTTACAATGATACCTTGATCCTATATGAAAATCTAGAATTCAATTACTTGTACATTATATTTTTATTCTATTTTAATTTTTTTTTTCAAATTCACCCATTTCTGATATCTCAGTAAACATCCTTGAACACATACTAGAAGTGGAGCTGCTGCATAATCACTTATGCATACTTTTAAGATATTTGCTAGGTTTGTCTTCACAAATCAACTAACAATAATCTTATTGATAATGAATGCATTTTAATGTGTTTACTGACCATCTCAGGGTTTTTTTCTTTCCCCCTTTCTTTTGATAATTGCTTATTCTTGTGCCTAGGTTGTCTTCCTCCTGGGTGATTCTCTTTTTCTACTTGATTTACAAAAGCTCTTTATAGAGTCATTACTAATTCATTTTAATGCATTTATATTTATCATTTGACTCATAATTTGATTATAGCAGAGGCATGGGTAAAAGTGTTACCATATAAACCCTTGAATTTTAAAGGAGTTATTTCTCTTAATTTCCTTAATGGTTTTACCCTTGATGCCATCTTTAGAAAGACCTTCCTTATAACCCATATAATTAACGTGTTTACCTGTACTTCTTTCTATTACTTTCATGATTTTCTTGTGTAACCCACAGAGGATTCACTTTAGAAGAAAGTGTGAGATAAGGATTTAAACTTGTTTCTACCCAAATTCTTGCCAGTTGTCCCACATTATTATATTCATTCAGTCTTCCTCAGTCTGGTTTAAAAATGTCATATCTTCTGGGTTTATTTTCTTTTTTTTTTTTACTTTTTTTTTTTTGCCATTGAACTATGTTGCGTATAGTGACATAGATACTGAACTACTTACTTATTATATCTTTATAATAATAAATTTTCATATCTAATAGGGCAGATCTCTTTACCTCACCCTTGTTTGTCCTAACATTATTTTTCCCAGATGCACTTTACAGCCATTTTGGTTTTGGATCAATTATGAGCACTTCAGACTGAAAACTGCTTATTTAGTACCTAAAAGTTCTTCCATTTCACACAATTACACATCAACCAAGAGTATGATACCAAAATTCTGTTTTGTTAATTCTCAATAAAAATAGTCAGAAATATTGGCATATTCAGCATTCTTTGATCAGTAGATTCTCTTGCTGTTGTAAATCATTTATTTTCAATGAGAAATTCTCATCCTAATCACTCACACTCCATTAGCTTCATTCTCCCTTTTTAAGTAGTTCTACATGAGAAGGCAAATTATGTTTTAAAAGTTCCTAGTGAACAGTGAATTGGAAGATGAAGATGTAAATAAGTAAAATGTTTAATTGCATCAGTTTCTGTGATGCGTCCATTACACAATACAGTCTAGACAACGGGACCCGAGTACTTGCGGTTTGTGGTACAGTGTTCACTGGGCAGTAGACAGGGCACGGATGGGCACTAGTGATGTTAGCTGCTGTAACTTGATCTTTTAAATCTGTGCTTCTTTATACAAGTCTCATTCTAACGGACATACCACCAGATAGCCCAGTCATACTGTTCCATGGATTTTTTTTCTCTCTTTGTATAGCGTTGTTCAGATAAGATCTAGCCCCTTGTTACTCGAAGATGATGTATTGGTCAACAACATCAGCAGTATATAGGAGCTCCCAGACCCTACTTTAGATATACTGATACCAAATCTACTTCCCCCCAGGTGTGTACATTAAAGTCTGAAAAATACTGATTAGTCTTTAGTGAATTCATCTTAGAGTTTGACATACAACCCAATAATCCTAAAGCCCTAATTGCAGCTTGATAAGAGTACCTTACTGTGGCATCCATGTTATGACAGTACTAAGTGCCAAGTTATGTGGATTGTTAATGAACTATAGGTACCACTGCCTCTTATTAAAAGGTCAAAATGCAAACCAGACCTCCATACCCGGGAATGAGTCACACACTCTAGTTACTTTTTTTCTAGTTTAAAGACACTGTGTCAAGAAAATGATGAAAACACATTCATACTTGTTCAATGTTTGTAAACATCTTTTTTCTTTTTCTGCTAAAAATAGTTTAAGAAGGATCTTTCATTTTGCATTTCTTTTTTTTTTTTAAGATTTTATTCATTTGACAGACAGAGATTACAAGTAGGCAGAGAGGCAGACAGAGAGAGAGGGGGAAGCAGGCTCCCTGCAGGGAGCCCGATGCGGGGCTTGATCCCAGGACCCTGGGATCAGGACCTGAGCCGAAGGCAGAGGCTTTAACCCACTGAGCCACCCTGGCGCCCCTCATTTTGCATTTCTTGTCAGGCTTCTGAAGTTGTCATATTTCATCATATAGCTATCCTATGCTTGGTGTGACTAATCCAACATGTGCAATAACACTGGTTTCAGTTTTAATAAATTCTTAAGTTCTAAAAAAAAA
Organism: Mellivora capensis; assembly: GCA_004024625.1. Taxonomy (NCBI): domain Eukaryota; kingdom Metazoa; phylum Chordata; class Mammalia; order Carnivora; family Mustelidae; genus Mellivora; species Mellivora capensis. Next base: position 13,689 of record PISX010029415.1, read on the forward strand.
AAAAAAAAGAAAAAGAAAAGAGTAGCTAAAGAAAGCAAGTCTTCTAGAAGGGAAAAATGACATGATTCTTAAACAATGTCTTGATATAGGAAACGCTGTTATTTAGTGGACTGGGGACTTTGAAAGTCTGCCAAAGAATTCTTTGTATCTCTAATTCACTCGGTTGGCTTTCAGAAATACTAACAATTATTGACTAGACTTTCACAGTACATCAATCTTTCTAAATGAGGAAAGTGGAGGGAAAGTGGGCTGAACATGTTCTTTGCCTAGGAATGACTATAGGATGTTTGTTGACCTTTTATGTTGTTAATCACTTTTTATTTCAAGTGAGTAAGTTCTTCTATGGTATATGAACTAAAAGCCAAAGTTGCTTAAAGTACTCAGGGGGCAAAAAAAGAAAAAATACCTAGAAGTGGTCTGCAGATGAAGGTATTTCTTTTTTTCTCTCTTTTTTTTTTATTGTCTTATGTTAGTCACCATACAGCACCTCATTAGTTTTTGATGCAGTGTTCCAAGATTCATCGTTTATGTACAACACCCAGGTGCTCCCTGCATTACATGGCCTTCTTAATACCCACCACCAGGCTCACCCATTCCCCCACCTACCTCCCCTCCAAAACCCCCAATTGGTTTCTCAGAGTCCGCCATCCTCTCATGGTTCATCACCGCCTCCAGTTTCCCCCAATTCACTTTTCCTTTCCTTCTCCTAATGTCTTCCATATTGAAGGTATTTCTGTCTTTGCAAAGTAAAGCGTATTATTTCAAAATGTTCAGGGAATGTAGGCACCATGGATTTTTTTTTTTGCAAAAACACAGGTCCAGAAATCAGAGACTTTTGCAGACCCTACATTTTAAACTGCCAGAGGAAAAAAAGCCACATGGAAACATACTTGTTCTTTTATTATTGCCAGAGAATCTGGCCTTGAACAAATGTTAGGTAATTACAAGGACTTTCTGTGACATCACAACAGGGCTTTGGAGTAGAAGGTAGACATTGTCCCTGGAGAAAAAAGATCTGATTTAAGTTCCTTCACATCAAACACTATATTGAATCTCTCTTTCTTAAACTCCATCATACCTGGCATAGTAATTTGTACATAGTAAATGTTTGAGTAATGATTTGTTGCAGAAAGGGGAAAAAGGAAAGGTAGAAAGGAATGAGGAGGGAGAGTAGTTAACAATGTTTTATTACATAAATGTCACCTTATTTCTAAGATGAACATGTCATTTCTGGTTCCCACACACACTCCCTGTTACAAACATTGTAGACATTTTCATTGGTCATATTTAATGCAGAGATATCTGCAGAGACCAGACTGGCTTGCCAAATTACAGGAAAATGTTAATAGCATGAGGCTCACTAACCTCATTTTCAAGAACAACAAATAAAATATCCATCCAAAGGAGCAATGTTAGAAAAAGATTTAGATGAGAGATGAAGATCATGCTCTGGTCACATTTCACAATCTCTTTTGAGTTCTGCACATAACCCACTACTTTTTCTCCCATCAGTCGGGGCATTATCATGGGATGAAGAGTGAGCCTGGATACAAATGTGAACTGGCTTTGAGTTCAGGGATGTTTGTTTTGAAGCCCCCACCTGATAATCCCATCTTCTTTTGATGTGTTCTTGGCATGTGTATGTCTCAGAGAACCTTGCTATTGAGGCTGAAAAAATCCCCAGAAAGATTTGGGCACTTTCATTTCCTTAGAAGAGTTATACCATGTTCTCCTTCATAGCAGGTTGAATAGGTGGATATGTTTAAAAATTATAAAAATGAATCCCACCTGGAAAATAAAAGGATATAGCTCTATGTAACTCTAATCCTGGTAGAAGACAGTTCAGAGAGAGTAAGGCTGAACGAATTTATCATTAGCAAGTAAATTAACCAAGAAAAGATACTAAACCAAGGTTGTTACAAGGAGGAGGAGAAGGCATATATTAAGTGCAGATTTGTGCCCCATGGGAACTCAATACATCTAACATCCTTTTTGAGGAAGTGATCATAATCAACATGTTACATACAACTAATTAGTGGCTCAGTGTTTCCTCACCAATGTACTGATGACTGAAGTTGTTACAACTCCATTTCTCCTATTTCATCTCACCAGAATTGGGAAGACTTTGTGCATAAAGGAATACCGTGTACACTAGTGGAAGCTGGTGAGTCATCTTTCAACTCTTCGTACCTAGCCTATGGAATGCCCACCACATCCTAATGTAAAGTTCTTCACAGACTAATAGATACGTATACTGTGACCTTCATAACTTCCAGGTGTTTTCCTAACTGTACCTGGTATACAGAATACCAATTCTCACCAATATTTTCAGCTCTACTATACTGAAAGTATATCCTCCGGCTGCCTTGCAGCACCCAGTTCAGGAAAATGGTCTGGGAATGGCATTATGCATATGCCGATAATGCATCTCTTCAGAGTTCTTTCTATCACAGGAAGAGTGAGTGCCTCATACAGAATGGAAATGTTGTAAGCCCGGAATTCTGAGTACTACGTGGAAGAGAGTTGCCCTGGAGAGTCTAGACCCACAGCAGACATTGAAAGAGATTTAGGTTGTGTTAAACCACTGAGGTTTTGGCGTTTCTTACCCTAGTGCAACCTAGATTTTCCTGACTAAACATGGTGGTACTTATCTTTCCTTTACTATGCTGTGTTCTGTTATCTAAACCTATACTTTACAGACTTCTGAAAAGTAACTGGCAAGAATTTTAAGAATTGTCTATCTTGATGGAATATAATTTTCCTCTTACATTAAGCAAACTCTTTCATCCTTGATCTCTTTTTTTAGGCCCTCAGCAATTATATTAACCCACCTAAATTTTAGGAAGAACATTACTTTGGAGGGAGTAGTGAACATATCTGGGTCCTAACCTATAGCATGTGAATATGCTGGCAAAATTAAGATATTTCAATTAACATGAGTTTTTTTTTCCTTGCCTAAGGATTTTTGATTTCAACATTTCACAGATATTGTTCTAACATAATTTGTGCTATCTACTTGCACTCTGCTGCAAAAATGGGTCACTCCCTAGGAACTCTAAGTTGGACCATTTTTACAGCTTTTGATATTAGCAATTGGCTATTCCCTGCTCCTGTGACACTTTGACAGGTTTATTCGAGGATGATAAATTGAATGGGTTCATTCGTATTTCACACACAAATCCCCTAAATGTAAAGGTTAGCAATTCATTTTTTGAATAGAGGGTGGCTTGAGAGAATGTGTTTGCATGTTTTTAAGGGCATCTGGTATTTTGGATTCCCTCAGAGGACTTTCTGAACTAGATATCCATGTTTACTGGGTGAACTCCTTGGGTACTTTTTGTTGTTATTTTTAAACATAGCTTAAAGGGAAAAGGATTCAAGTAGACTCTATTAGCAATTTCCAGTGACAACCCTTTCTCTCCTTTTTTTCTAAGGCTAAATTTATATATATGGTATGGGCATGCAGGGTTGAATCCTGGAAAAGGTGTTCTTTGAAGAAGATATGATGCTTTATTATTGATTTAAACCAGGTAGAATTGTCCTTAGAATCTTGCTCCCTCCAAACTCTGAAAGGCCATTTATTCCCACGCAAAATCAGTTGACACAGATATTTATCCCCCCAGGACACCCTGTCTTTACAGCCTGAAGGTGGAACGGTGCAGAATCTGGAAGGATGGGACCCCATGGTGTCTTTGTGCCTCTCTGTTCCAGCTTCTAACATTGTTGGCACCCCACAGGGAATAATAGGGGGAAAAAGTTTTGATCAAGCTCTAGGTAAAGGTAGTATTTTTATAGTTTTAAGATGAGAGAGGTGGACAGAATTGAAAACATATCTCTTTAATGTTTAGCAAATTATCTTACTCTGAGGTTGGCCTTCACAATGCTTCTGGTATTTATCATCTAGTCTTGTGCTTGAACTCAGTCTCAGTGTTCACCAGGTGCCAAGCTTTATACACTGAGTTAGGTAAAATAATGGTTCCCCAAAGATGTCCATAATCCTAATGCTGGAAGGTGTGGATATGTCCTGCTACATGGCAAAAAAAGACTTTGCAGGTGTAATTAAATTAAGGAACTTGACGTGGGGAGACCATCCAGGATCATTTGTTAGGGCTCAATACACAGAGCCTTTCCCAGCTGTGGACAGAGGAGGTGTGACTGTGGGGAAAAAATGTTCAGAAACATGCAGCACTGCTAGCTTTGAATGTGGAAGCTTAGGATCACAAGACAAAGGATGCGCAAAAGGTAGATTCTCTTCTAGAGGCTCCTGAAAGGAACACATCCTGTGGTATCTTGACTTTAACACACTGATATCTGGATCAGATATCTAACCTAGAGAACTATGAGATCATCCTGTGCTCTTTTCAGCCTTAACTGTGTTGTAATTTGTATATGGGCAATAGTAAATTAATATGTACACCAAAGGGTGGGCAGCTTCAAAAATTCTATTTATTTTACCCTGAAAGCATGTTTTTTTTGGGGGGGGTATCTTTTTTTGGCAGTTTCACTTCTTGGGAGATGAGATTTTGATTTTCTGATTCTAAAGCCCATGTTTGTCTATTTCTTTGTTTTTGTTTTTGTTTTGTTTCCCCTATTTCATCATTCAGTGTTCAACATGGTACATGAAATTAAGTATGAATTCTAAGAAATTATGCATGATGATTCAGAAATTATACATTGGTTCAAAGAGTACAGCAATGCAATATTTGCACTAAGAGCAGGAATTTTTTGATGTGGCACACCCCTCTGGAATCCTGCTTCTGCCAATTAGTGCCCATGTCAGTTAACCAGTCACTAAAATTCTCTGAACTTCAGTATCCTTTTTTTTTTTTAAAGATTTTATTTATTTATTTGACAGACAGAGATTACAAGTAGGCAAAGAGGCAGGCAGAGAGAGAGAGGAGGAAGCAGGCTCCCTGCCGAGCAGAGAGCCCGATGCGGGGCTCAATCCAGGACCCTGGGATCATGACCTGAGCCGAAGGCAGAGGCTTAACCCACTGAGCCACCCAGGCACCCGGTAACTGGTTTTTGATGGTGGTTATTGTCATATGATTCAGGTTATGGATGGTCATCTCTACCCTTAAGCACATTTCTCCTTCTCAAGAAATGCCTTTGTATATCGTCTGATCTCCAGATAATTCCCTTTATCTGTTCATAATATATCTTATGTTCATTATCCTTCTTTTCCATCACATACCTTCACATCCTTTTTTTTGAAAAATATTCCATGCTTTATTCTGGCTATGTTAAATACTTGGCCAAGAACTGCTACTTCTTGGTGAATCTCCACCCACACAGGCAAACCCCAAATCCTCTATTAACACAAAGCTTCTGCTGTCTTTCTTATATTTTTTACAGTTCTCTAGACCACAACCAATGATCATGGCTGTTGCAACATTATAGCAAAAACCCATCCTGCAAACCTGTAGGCAAAATGCCTGGTTCCTCTCAAGGCAGATAAATCTCAGACTCAGAAGAGTTGTGTTTACTTTGATCAGAATGGGGTGTGGGTAATAGTGGAAAAGTGAAGCATCATTTCTGTGAGGAGTTAAGACTCTCTAGACCTGATTTCTGTTTTAAAATCATATTAGCAGACTCTCTTGACAGCCTCAGGATGTGATCCATGTATTATAAACCTGTTATCACTGTGAAGCACAATGATTAGCAAAGTTCTTTGTAGCTAACTGGAGATAAAGACATCAATGGGATGGCAAATGCAGAGAACTGGGAACTCATTCTTCTTTTCCCTGTAGCAGGGCCCAGAAGCTCTCCCTTCTCTCCTTTGCTATTTATATCGATCTAATACCAGTCTTGCAGTTTGAACTGCAAAACACTTAAACTTTTGCTGATTAGGCCAACTTGTGTTTTAAAAAAAATTAAAAATATAACATGATTTACATCTACGGTAGAAAACTGAATGGTAGTAAGTACAGCACAAGAAAGAAAGAACAGGTAGGCGTATGAGAAGACCACCCCCTTTTTTTTTATTTAAACATTTTTATTTATTTATTTGAGAGAGAGAGACAGTGAGAGAGATCGTGGATGAGGAGAAGGTCAGAGGGAGAAGCAGACTCCCTGTGGAGCTGGGAATCCGATGTGGGACTCGATCCCGGGACTCCAGGATCATGACCTGAGCTGAAGGCAGTCGCTTAACCAACTGAGCCACCCCAGGCGCCCCCCCACCCCCTTTTTTTGAGAGAGAGAAAGAGAAAGAGCAAGGGAGGGGCAGAGGAGAAAGAATCTTAACCAGGCTCCATGCTCAGTACAGAGCCAGGTGTGCAGCTATATCTCATGACCCTGAACTGAGATCATGACCTGAGTGGAAAGAGTCTAATGCTTAACAGACGAGCCACACAGGTACCCCCCCCCCCCCTTTTAA
>PISX010029416.1:0-20076 GCA_004024625.1 Mellivora capensis
TGTCGTTTGCAAATATCTTCTCCCATTCTGTCAGTTGTCTTTTGGTTTTGTTGACTGTTTCCTTTGCTGTGCAAAAGCTTTTGATCTTGATGAAATCCCAATAGTTCATTTTTGCCCTCGCTTCCATTGCCTTTGGCGATGTTCCTAGGAAGATGTTGCTGCGGCTGAGGTCGAAGAGGTTGCTGCCTGCGTTCTCCTCGAGGATTTTGATGGATTCCTTTCTCACATTGAGGTCCCTCATCCATTTTGAATCTATTTTTGTGTGTGGTGTAAGGAAATGGTCCAATTTCATTTTTCTGCAAGTGGCTGTTCAATTTTCCCAACACCATTTATTGAAGAGGCTGTCTTTTTTTCCATTGGACATTCTTTCCTGCTTTATTGAAGATTAGTTGAGAATGGTCTTTTTGAGAAGCTCCAAACCCAGTCTTCCCTTTCCAATGGCCTGCCAGGCTGCTTTACATAGCTACCCCAGGCATGGGCAAGGATGATGGGAAGAGGGTGAGTTAAAATGCCACAAAAGGCTGTTGCTTCTGAGATGCCGATATTTTTCTTAAAGAAGTACTCTTCACATTATGGCAGGCCTTTCATTAATTTCCCAGAGTTCTGTAAAAACTGCCTTTGACAATTTTTGCTACTTTTCTCGTTGCTTTTATGGAGGAGTCAATTTTCAGGGTTTGTTACTCTGCCATTCCAGAGGGCCCTCCAAGTTGTTTTAAACACCAAAAAAATTTTTTTTTATTTGAAACCAAATGTAGTTAGATTTACTAGCCTTTTATTCTATTTTCGCAATTAGAACACACTGTGAACTTGTACCCAGAATGTTCTTCATGCCCCTTTCCAGTCACTAACTACCCCTCCCCCAAAGTAACCTGTTTTTAAACTTGGTCTAATTTGAATTATTTAGTGTACACTTTTTTTGTGTCTGGCTTCTTTCACTCAACATTATGTTTATGAAATTCATCCTCATTGCTCTAGTTTTCCATTGTATGAATTTATCTCTTCTACTTGGGTGGACATTTGGATTGCTTACAATTTGGAGTTGTTACAGTGAATTCTTGCACATATATCTTTGTGTATATGTGCACGTTTTTGTTAGATATATACCTATAAATGATACCTGGGACATTTGTTACATGAATGTTAAATGTTTGTGGATACAGTCAGTTTTCAACGTTGGTTGAACCAATTTACATTCTCACAGTAGTGTATAAGTATTACATTTACTCAATATCCTTGCCACACTTGGTATTATTTTTCATTTTAATCATTCTACCAAGTATTTATGGTATCACATTATGACTTTAATTTGAACTTAATGCATTTGGCCCATTTTCATAGTGTTATCTGCTTTTTTTTCTAATAAATTTGTAAGAATTCTTTTTTTTTCCTTAAAGATTTTATTTATGAGATGGGCACCTGGGTGGCTCAGTGGGCTAAACCTCTGCCTTCGGCTCAGGTTGTGATCTCAGGGTCATCGGATCGAGCCCTGCATGGGGCTCTCTTCTCAGTGGGGAGCCTGCTTGACCCCCCACTCTCTCCCCACTCTCTCTCTGCCTACCTCTCTGCCAACTTGTGATCTTTCTCTCTCTGTTAAATAAATAAATAAATAAATTTTTAAAAAATTTTATTTATGAGAAAGAGAGAGAGCATGAGCTGAGGGTAGAGGGAGAGGGACAAGCAGACTCCCCACTGAGCACAGAGCCTGATGAGCAGCTCCACGTGGGGCTAAATGCCGGGCTCAATCTCAGGACCCCGAGATCATGACCTGAGCTGAAGTCAGACCCTTAACTGACTGAGCCACCCAGGTGCCCCAGGCTGTAGGATTTCTTTATGTATTCTGTATACCAATATATTCTGTATGGGTTTACAAATATCTCCTTCCACTCTGTGACTTGCCTTTTTCCTCTTTAAATGATGGTGTTTGATAAAGAGAAGTTATTAAATTTGTGGTAATTTAATATATCAATATTTTTTGCTTTATGTTAGTACTTTTTGGATCCCACTAGGATTTTGCGCTGACTCAAGGAAATCAAATGCAACCAACTGATTTAATATTTTTCCTGCAAATTTTTTTAAAAATCTATGATTTATGCAGAACATTTTCGTCTCCCTTAAAGAACAGCAGTGCTTTCCTAAGAGTGTATATTTTGAACAACTGTCCTCTTTCATTTTTTTTAAGTCTTAAACTCTATTTTTTTTATTATGTTGTGTTAGTCACTGTATATACGATGGAATATTACTCAACTGTCCTCCTTTCATTCACCAGAGCATCCACCAAACATCAAGCCTTACATAACTCAATTCCAGAAGATTTTTTCTTCTGTCCTATCAAACCCAGCAATTCCACTTAGTATATTTCTCATCCTATTTGTTTCTTTTCACCCATCTGCTCTATTTTCAGAGATAACAGGGCCTATTGGATATGAAGTTCTCTAACTTCTGCTCTCCACTCCTTTCTCATAAGATAAATCCTCCTCTGTATTTATTTCCTCTCCCACTGCTTCAGTGGAAGACATCTTATAGAAAGTAGGTCTATCCCCCCTTAAAAAACAAAATAGTTTTTTTATTCTCTAACCTCTACTAGTTATTCCCATCTCTCTCCTTCCTGAGGAAGAAAAAAAAATACCTTATGTATACAGTGATAAAATTGCATGGAACTAAATACACCCACACAATTAGCGCATGTAACACTGGTGAAATCTAACCAGGGCAGATGGATTGTATCCAATTCAATTTCCTGGTTGTGATATTATAGTATAGTTTTTATGCAAGATCTTGCCATTGGGGGAAATTGGGTGAAGGTATATTGGGTTGCACTATATTATATCTTACAGCTATACATGAATCTACAATTATCTCAAAATAGAAAGTTAAAACAGAAGTCTTTCTAAAAGTCATCTATAATAATAACCACCATTTATTGATTGCTTGCTGTGGGCTAGGTACCGTTCTAAGCACTGCCAGGTGGATACTATTATTAACCTCATTTTATAAGTGAGAAAACTGGGGCACAGCGCAAAGTCACTTACACAGGGTCACCCAGCTCATAGATGGCAGAATTAGCATTCAGATCTAGACAGACTCCTTCCAAAGGCAGAGCTCTGAAATGCTCTGCTGTACTTCTTCGTATCCTGTCACACTTCAGCCCACCCCTATAATTTAGCTTCTCTCCCAGTCACTCCCCTGAAACCACTTTGCCTGGATCACCAACAAGTCTGTTGTTAGAGCACCTGGGTGGTTCAGTCGGTTAAGCGTCTGCCTTCATCTCAGGTTGTGATCCTGGGGTCCGCGTCATGCTCCCTGCTCAGCTGGGAGACTGCTTCTCCCTCTCCCTCTGCCCCTCCCCGCCCCACCACCCTCCACCCCATTCAAGCTCTCTCTCTCTCCAATAAATAAATACAATCTTTTTTTTTTTAATGTCTGTTGCTAAGTCTAATGGATTCTTTTTGTTCCTTACCTTTCTTCCTGCAACCTTTGATATTGTCCATACATTCAGCAAATATTTATTGAGCACGGTTCCAGACTGCTTTACTGCAGTGAACCAACCAGGCAAAGCTGCCTACAGCTGAAGGTTGTGTATGTCTTTACTTTGTATAGTTAGGGAGTCAGAATCTTCGGTCACTGCTGACTTGTTTGTGGGTGGTCAACAAGCCACCTTCTATGTTCCAAGCTTTTTTTGTCCCCCCTGTGGCTAAAACAGATCCTATGGTTATTTTGTTTGTTTTGCAACATTTAGTCAGTTTAACTATATTTAGATACCATTTTCACTTTTCCCCAGATAGAAATCTGAACCTTTCCAAACAGTTGTCATGAATATGGATAAATTAAGAGAGCCAAATCCTGAAGTATACTATCCCTTCTTATATAATTATTAACAATAAATTATGAAAGTTACCTTTGCCTTTTTACCTACCTTTCTCTGCATAAGAATAATTTGGATTAGTTTTATGCCCCCTTATTTGGAAATACCAAGATCTCTGCAGAATATTAAATAAGTTTCATTCTCTATGTTCAAATAAAAAGCTACTCCAAGGAAAATACTTGATTTCACGAAGACATGACGGTAGTTTCTTGCATTTCACCAAAACTGAGCACAAAGCCGGAGTTGAAGGGAAGGAGTCATTTTGTCTCTTTCTGCGTATGCGTGGTTATTTTCTATATTTTCATTCCTTTTCCTAATTCAGTAAAGAAGAGAAAATTTTTTCTCCTGCTTTTTTCATGCCAAAAAAACGACTCTTGTTTTATTTGTTCTAGTAGAAATGTGTTTTGCTCGATGATTGGAAGCAACTATAATCCTCTTGCTTCCATCCAGGGTAACTGTTTTGGTCTGATAGCTGTTTATTTACAGCAGCAATTAGCAATTTGTATGGACAGTGCTGCTCTCAATGAAACCCAAATGCCTCTTGGAAGAAAGATGACAGAGTCAGCCCAGCGACTTGCAAAACTTTAAAAGCAATTCCTTGTCAAACATGTGAAAAACAACTCTTCCCTCTCTGCGACTCGAGTCAAAAAATGAGAAACTATCTTACACCAGATGGTGATTCCTTGCTAGTAAAATAGGCCTGGGCTGACTCGGCTCCGTTCCTTTATGTTCCCTTTGCAAAACCCACAAAGAACACAGTTGGGGCCACTTTTCAGAGTTGGCAACAGTCTCTGCGTTTTAAGGAAATCATATGGACACACACACAAAAACGCCACGATGGATGATGGGCTCGGGATCCCCAGAGTCCAGAAATGAGATACATAGGCCTTAAATTCTAGGTCATCAGTTCGAACCTGACCTGGACCCAAGAATCATCCTCTCTGTTGCCAGATTTGGTTGCTTGATTAAATTTGGTTAAAACAAATTGAGAAAAGGTTATATTTCCTTGTTGACTAGATCTCCTTTTAAAAAGAAGAGGAAGAAAGAGGAGGAGGAGGAAGCAGAGGAAGAAGAGGAGGGGGATGGGGAAGAAAGAAAGAAAAGAAAAAAGAAGGGAGAGAAGAAATAAATGAAAAACAAAACAAAACAAAACAAAACACCCTATAGGATGATAAAGTGATTTCTAAATTGGAAATTACTGCAGGTCTAGAAGATTTAGTCATTAATTTTAAGGCAAGTATCTTTCTCTACTATTTACATGTGAGCTATTAGAGTGGCTTTCATATATTTAGAAATTATTTAGAGAGGACTTGAATGTGTGTGTGTGTGTGTGTGTGTACGCGCGCGCACGCACGTGTGGGTGTGTGTGTTAATAACCTTGGCTTTTTTTTTAACATTTTTAAAAAAATATTTTACTTATTTGACAGAGAGAGACACAGCGAGAGAGGGAACTCAAACAGGGGGAGTGGGAGAGGGGGAGACAGCCTTCCCACTGAGCAGGGAGCCCAATGTGGGGCTCCATCCCAGGACCCTGGTATCGCCACCTGAGATGAAGGCAGACACTTAACTGACTGAGCCACCCAGGCACCCCTACCTTTTAAAAGCTGGAATAGATGCTTCAGGACAAAATGAGACCCTTGCCCTGAGGAGATTGAAGCAGAGTCTGGTCAGCTACTTGCTAGGGATGTTGGGAAGAAGATTTAAGTACTAGAATAGTAATTGTATTGGTTAGTTTTAAAATTTTCTTCTGCATCCAAAATCCCATGCCTTATAGAATCAGTCCCCTTTGCCTGTCATTTTTTTTAAAAATCACCTTGATTTGGGGTGATATCAGCCACTTGAGGTAATACCTGTTGTCTATTGAGTCTTGCCTTATATGTAAGAAACCATTGACTGCCTTCGCTAATGTCCTATTTTATTTCTTTAGGTGTCTGAACACACACAATTAAGTTGGATCCTTACCTGCATGGTCAGATTACCCCGGTTACAGCATTTACACCAGTGGAAGGTAAATGCCAGCGATCTGATTAATAAACAAAAAGAAATTCAAAGTCCCCATTGTGAATGGTTTTTGTTTTTATTTTTTTTCCTTCTCCTGTTTATTTTTGTGTTCTGCTCTGGGAACCCTGAGTTTACTGGCCTTCCTGGCCTGTCACTCACCAGTAGCCTGAACAGCATCTTAATTTCTCTGCCTCAGGGTAGTAAATGCAAAGTAAGAGGGTTCACCAGGATTCCAATTTAAAAACAGGATAAAAATATCCACATTTTTAACTGTTCGATTTTATCTGTGTAGGTCAAATCAGAGTGACCTATGAATACATTTGCTAATGACCTTGAACCTACCACATTATAATTAACAAACAGTTGCAATTTCTGGATTACTGACCCTGAAGCTGCCTGCCATGGCCATGTAATTAGCTGGCAGTTAGGCTTAAATGTTTTCACTGTGGGGAGAAGGAACAGCATATTTTATTTAACATTTAAGCAAGTTGAGTCTAGGCAACAGTTCAAACCCACAGAAAAATTCAGGCTGTACTTTTTCTAGGAAGTTCGACTGAGAAAGATAAATTGGATAATTCATAGTACTTCATTTCCATTTATTTTTGCAATTGGATAACCTGAGGGTAAGTAGCCCCCAAGTGCGTCAACACTGAATTTCAGTTTCAAGCTTCTCTCCAGCATATTTTCAGGGCCGTTGGTTTCTTCAAAAGCTGGTTCAGAAGCCTCCAGATCCATCGCAGAGAGAAACAGAGTTTTAAAGTGACTATGCCGAAGTAAGAGGTTAAGGGGTAAAGCTGCAGGGTCCTTGCCTGCCAGGGATTCCAAACAAAATGCTGTCGTGTTCTGTACCGTATTTTGGTTTCAGCCAAGACATTCTCATTTTCTCGAAATACTCTAAGTTGAATACCAAAATCCTTTTCAGAAGAACTGAATACTAGTTCAAAGGGAAGTGCTCCCACTTTAAAATCGTGTCTGAGGACCTGCTGATAACATGTGACTAGAGAATGCACGAACTCAGGTTTCCCCCCACTGTCCAAAACTTGAGCATCCCTCGGAAACCTTTCATAAGCCAAAATGGAATAGAGCCAAGAAGCAAGTACCATTTCATAAAGGCCAAAATCCTCTTCCGTTTTCTTTCAGTTACTGAAAGCGGGCACAAATGTCAGTCTTTTGGAAAAGCAAAGTGGTGTAATGAGAAGTTTTAGGTAGCAGGAGAAACCTATATTCTCAGAAAGCCTTTCCACCAGCCTGTGATTTCTTTTCTTTTTCTTTTTCTTTCTTTTTTTTTTTTTTTGCGAATTATTTATTGTTTTTTTTTTTTAGAGAGAGAGAGAGCATGAGCAGGGGGGCGGGCAGAGGGAAAGGGAGAGAGAGAGAGAAGCAGACTCCCTGCTGAGCCCAGAGGCAAAGCAGGGCTCCATCTCATATCCTGAGATCATGACCTGAGCCAAAACCAGGAGTGGGTCCCTCAACTGACTGAGCCATCTAGGTGCCCACTGTGATATTTTATTTGTGGGTAAAAACATGGATTTCAAATGCCAACCTTATCCTAGAGCATGTAACTGCCTTCTCTGGTCATTCCTTCATTAGCAAATATTGGCGATGCCTTCTGCAAGTCTCATACCACACTAGGGCTGGAGGTACAGCAGTCAACAGGACAGACGGAAGCAGCCACTTTCATGAAGCTTGTGGTCTCTTTGGGCAGAGAAAATTGCACAAGCAATCAGGAAGTGTGAAAAGTGATCAGAAGGAGGGGTCTTGATATAGTAGGAGGATCTAAGAGCTTGGTTTTGATTGGAGGGGAATAGTAGAGTAGAAAAGTGGGATCCGGGCTACCAAGGTCATGGTTATTTGCAGGATTCCACGGGGGTAACACAGATATGGGAGGCATCTGGGGCACATAATAGGCACTTAATAAATATTAATGCTCTCCACATCTCCCCCCTTCCTTTGTAATTTCAAGTATTCTAATATAAAAGTATTCTAATATAAAAGTATTCTAATATACAAAGACTATAAATTTAATGCAGTAGCACTTTTTAAAAATTGGGTTCTTTTCCCATTTGCTCATGGCCAAATTAAACTTTTATTATCTTTATCCCAAGATTGCAAACTGGGCTTTATCATGGACATTGCAATAAAGAGATGTACTGAAGGAATTCTAGGTTCAAACTTTCAAATTTCCTTTGAGTGACCTATAGCATTCGTTGCTGTAAGCCAGAAAATACTAGAAGTAACCAGAAGAGTTAAGTTTGTACCTGAGTGAGGGAACATCAAGACCGATTCAGAATTGGTTCAATTAAAATTTCTCTTCGTTTGGGACGCCTGGGTGGCTCAGTTGGTTAAGCGGCTGCCTTCGGCTCAGGTCATGATCCCAGCGTCCTGGGATCAAGTCCCACATCGGGCTCCTTGCTTGGCAGGGAGCCTGCTTCTTCCTCTGCCTCGGCCTGCCACTCTGTCTGCCTGTGCTCGCTCGCTCTCTCTCCCTCTCTCTCTGACAAATAAATAAATTTTTAAAAAAAATTTCTCTTCGTTTCATTTTTTTAAGCCCCTGACTGTTGGTATTTTGGTGTTTTTTTAAGTGTGATTTTGGGACGCCATGACATTTTTGTCAGTAGCACAGTGGCGAACTTCCTAGGAGGTTTCCATGGATTTAACAATATGGCTTTTGATGTTAACTTGTCAAATTAATTAATAATGGAGTTTATCTGATTTGGAACCTAGAGACTCTTCTCCCCTGGCTTTAATTAAATGCACCAGAAATAGGGGCAGTGTGGGACCCCTTCCGGGGGCAGTGATGAAGCGGATTTCCCTTATTCCTGCCTCAGCCTGCAGCAGGAACCCTACAGCCACATGGCTTTCAGTGTTGCTAGAAGGAACTGAGATAATGGTAGTACAGTAGCTTTAAAGATTGCTTAACATAGTGGTATCATTAGATTCACGGCTGATTTCTTTCCCTCCTCTCTTTTCACCGCCCAGGCGAAGGTTGCCACACAGAAGCATGGCGGGACCGTAGGCCTGCTCACATACCCAGTGCTCCAGGCTGCTGACATCCTGTTGTACAAGTAAGGAGCAGAGTGTACCCCTGGGTCTTATGCATACTGACGAGAGAGTGTTCGAGCCCATCCCCAAAAGATTTGGCTCACAGGGAACAGAGCTATACAAAGGATTGTATGAATCAGTTTGTGTCTATTACCCAGTAAAAGGTACAAAATGACAGAAGGCTCTTTTACTGTGAAACTAGTAACATGAAGGGCTAACACTTACACAGCACTTACTATGTGTTGGAAACTATTACAAGTGCCTGGCAGACATTCACCCCGTTAACCTTCACAACCACCTTGGGAAAGTTGCACAGCTATCATCCCCATTTTACAGATGAGGAAATGAAGGCATGGAATGGTTAGTCACTCGCCCAAAGTCATGGAGCTAGCAGAGCTTGGACCCAGGATCTGAGCGTAGAAAGTTTGGGTAGAGGGTTGTGGTGCTCATAACCACTCTGCAATATAGACTTCCCTGGTAATAATTAAGCTTCAAGAGTTTTAAGTGTTGCTCTCTCAAACAATCTGGATTCTAAAGCAATGCTGTGTAATAGAATTTGCCTGCAATTATGGAAATGAATCTATGCTTTCCAAGACCTTAGCTGCTAGCCACAGGACATGTTGGCAGAAAAACTGAATTTTAAATTTTACTTAATAATTTAAATGGAAATAGCCACCTGGATCTGATGACTACTGTATTGGATCAGCTGTTGAGAGCAAGTTTTTCAACATGCTAGGGTGCCCTACTTTTCCTAGACCCATAATCCCTCTAGTCAGCCAATGCTGTCCCTTTACAGGTCTCAGACCCTTTCCCAGTCCTTCCCTGCCATCCCCACATCACCTCCCTGGCCCCCCAGTTAGCCTTCTAGAGATAAAGCTTCCCAATAGGCATGCACACAGAGTCAAGCCTCACTTCTGAGGAAAAGGAGAAACTCTGTCAATCTGTTTTTCCCTGAAGCCTTAACCCTGCGAAAGTGATTCTCCCCCAGGAAAACTAGAATTCTTTGCATGTAAATATGACAATAGCGTGGAAGTGACAGTGTCTATACCTTGTAGTATGACCCCAGAGCCCTTGTGCCAGTATGACGGAAGCAACCAGAAGAAAGCTGCTTAGCTTTACAAATCAGGAATGTCCTTTAATACATGCAGGCTATCTTTAATTCTGCTCAAAACATATACATGAGGATTGTGTGTTGTTTGTTGTATTAATTCGAATGTTGGAGTCCTAGCAGCATTTATTACTTCTAGTAAGTAACTTTTGACTTATCCTGGGAAATCTAGGATTTATCTAGGATAAATCTAGGCAAATCTTTTTCTCCAGGAGTAGCAAATGGAAGTCTAATAAAGGTCAAATACATTTCCCAGCAAAGTAGTGTGTTTTCTCAACTGTAAAATGGGAATATTAATTATAATTGCACAGAATTAATCAAAGATTAAAATGAAATATGGGCCAGGCAGTGCTGTGACTGGGAGCTGTCACTTGGTCATGCCTGGTGATGATTGTCTCTAATGATCATAGTCTTGTGTCAAATTTCACTTTCAGGAGAGACTTTTTTTTTTTTTTTTTTTTTTTTTTTTAAGAAAGAGGGGGTGGAAGCAGGGGCAGAGGGAGAGGGAGAGGAAGAGAGAGAATCTTTTTTTTTTTTTTTAAGATTTTATTTATTTATTTGACAGAGAGAGAGATCACAAGTAGGCAGAGAAGCAGGCAGAGAGAGAGGGGAAGCAGGCTCCCTGTTGAGCAGAGAGTCCGATGTGGGGCTTGATCCCAGGACCCCGGGATCATGACCTGAGCCGAAAGCAGAAGCTTAACCCACTGAGCCACCCAGGCACCCTGGAAGAGAGAGAATCTTAAGCAGGCTCCACACCCAGTGTGGAACCTGAAGCGGGGCTCGATCTCCTAACCCTGAGATCATGACCTGAGTCAAAATCAAGAGTGGGAGGCTTAACTGACTGAACCACCCAGGTGCCCTGCAGAATTTTTTTTTTTTAATTTACTTATTTGAGAAAGAGAGAGAGCATGAGAAGGGAGAAGGTCAGAGGGAGAAGCAGACTTCCCTCGGAGCTGGGAGCCCAATGTGGGGCTCGATCCCGGGACTCCGGGATCATGACCTGAGCTAAAGGCATTTGCTTAACCAACTGAGCCACCCAGGCGCCCCTGGGGGGACTTCTTTATAGAAGCAAAGGCTGAGGCTTGTCAGCACCAGGAGATGGAAGCCCGTGAGCACAGCTGATTTCCTTAACAGTTCAAGAGCTGTCCTGTGAGAGTCCTCTAAGCTTAGGGCTGTGAAAGAGAGTAAACTTGAGCGAGAGTGATTGTCCCCTTTGTGATACCATGGAGCGCAGAGTGTGGGGGAACTTTGCCGGTCCTCTCCTGCAATTCCCTAGCTTTACAAACACAGCCCAGGGAGGGTAAGCACTTTACACAAAGCTGCACAGCCAGTCAGTGGACAGTGGAGCATCTGGGCCTGGCTATGGTCTCCTGAGGCCTATGCTGACCTTCCTTAAGGAACCAGTAGTTATAGTCAGGGGCAAGATCATCACATAAGCAACAAGGACGATACAAGGTCATATATACTAAAGCGATGATGAGTTGATTTTTTGCCCATTGCCCAAAATACAATTAGCAGAATGATAACATCCTACCATTGCTTTCATCTTTAAAGTTAGGAGCTGATGGGACATAGCTCAAGGGGTTATTAAGCAAAGGATGTGTGAATTGGTATCACCTACCATATGCTCAAATGCATATGCACATCCTACAAATGTTTCAAGAGTACAAGCAACATTGTAAGAGGCTGACACCTGGCAAGAGTACTCCTGATCACTGTTTTCAAGCCAGGCTTGAGGTTGTGAATGTCTTCTTCTTTTACAGAAAGCAGTAATTTTGGATAATTATTTCTCACAGTTAGTTAATGCTTCCAAGGATAAGTTGCCCCCTAGGTAACTTCCAGCCTCAGTTAGCCCCCAGCCAACTCCCGGGAAGCAAAGAAATTCCCATACTATACATATTCCTTCTTTAACTCTCACTGATCCGTTTGGTGGTTAGCATATACACTAAGAATGCCATGTAATACCTTTCTTTTTCCTCTTTTCTAAAAGGAAGCTATGGTAGCAGATTGTTATGTATCCCCATCAGGTTTCTGATGTTTTATATATAATTAGTTAAGCAGAGAAATTTATTTAAAGTATTAAAACCAGGTAATTACCTACGTTCAAGACGACTGCCTCCTACCTTAGCTTAGCAACCATCTACCTGCAATGCCATAATTAGATCCTGGGCATGGAACAGACAATGGCATGCTCCTTTTCTTAAGAGAAATAGCCCTACATTTGCCTCCTATCTGGTCTCTGGCCAGACCTCCAGCCTCTGTCTGCACATTCTCTGCTCGTAGGCTCTGGTCCTTTGGGCTCCTTTCTCCTGCCTTCCTCCTTCAGACTGTCCCCCCTGGAGGCCGTGCTACACAGACGTATCCCACATTTCATGGGCATGTGTGTCCTTTGGATCCCTCCGAAGTATGCAGACAAGTACCATAAAATCAGTTCTGGTTTCTGCAGCATTAATGCTGCTAACGTACATTTCTTATCTGTTTCATTATGCTTTGCCTCCCAGGCTTAGAAATGCCTAACTGCTTCGTATTAAGTAGCAGAGACAGGACTCAAACCCAGGTCCAATTTTTAGCCTGTGCTGTTGTTTTCCCTTCCGCACAGCTCAAGCACTTGGGGTATTTTTTGTTTGGTTTTGTTTCAGATAGTTCTGGATTTGGAAACAGGTCATAGCCAGAATGTCTATGAATATTTACGTTGTAAGTATAGAGACAAACAAGCAAGTTAGACGGATTCAAAAAACATTTGTATTTTCTCCCTCCAGCCAACCTTTATGTAGCCTCTTTACCAAATGTTGATGCAAAGCGTGTGTAGATTTTGTGTTTGTTTTTGTTAATATCAGCACTGGAGTAAGTGGGACCCGGCGGGCCAGAGAATAAACACAAGGGAAGGGAACGAAAGGAGAGCCTTCCAGATAAGCATATGAAAGATTTATTCCATTGTCTTGGTAGAACTTGGTGTGAAACCCAGGAATGGAAAGCTGAGACCATCTCGGGCTTGAGAATATAATAAAATCGCAGATATTTGAAGAGGGGCAAGATACTGAACAATAGCATTTGCTCCAAGTTTTTATTTTGCATCTGCATTCTTTTTCTGAATATCCAGTTTCAAATAACTGGCTATATATTAAGTAAATGCTTCTGTCTCCCTTCCTCTGTCTCTCTCTCCACACACACAGTTTTTATTGAAATGTAGCAAATACATGTTAAGTACCTGTGGTGCTGCTTATCCAGAGAAAGGCTCTCTGCATGGACTTGAGCGAAGGGAAGGAAGGAGTTAACGTAGGTGGGGATAGTGGTCAGGCACTACACATGCACTAACTATTCAGAATCTCAGAGCGGCTCTGCAAGACAGATAAGTGATATCATCCCCATTTTACAGATAAAGAAATGAAGTTTTAGAGAAGTGCTATTAAGTTTGCTCAAACAGACATGAGAGCGATCGCCTGGGCTAACCAGTGTCTTTTCTCTGAGAACACAGTGGGAGAACCATGGGAAGGGGTGAAGAAGAGAGTGAAAGCAAAAGCTGACATGACATAGGAAAATGAGCAAACAGAGGCCTCAGGAGCTGTGAGTAAACAACCAAAGCCAACCAAAATCAGAGCGTAGAGAGGACGATGACTGGTTGGCAAGCTTCACACTTGCTAATTCCAGAGAAGAGATGAGTCGACCATAATGTCTGAGAATGCCATCGAGGACAATCGAGATAATCTGTTCCTAAAACTGCTTGAGGGACTTCTGGTTCTTGAATTATACCCTTTCTCTGTGAGGCCGGTCTGTCCCAAATTTTTGTGAGATCCTGAAAGCTGCTGGCCAAACCTCATTGTAGCTGTCTGCCGCCGTCCACATACTCACCCACAAATGCCAAGCAGGACTATCTTCTCTTTCTCCATCACTTTCCAGCTCTAGGGCGAGAACCTACGGTAAACCAGAAGCCTATGGAAATGTAGTTTCCAGGCTGCGAGCCCCTGGAAATCGACAAATAGCATAGAAGGAAGAGGGTGGTGCTGAGATGTCCACGGATAACCCAATCCTGGAAGCAATGGGAAGTGCTTTGTGATTTTCGGGACGGAGTGAGATCACCTGGTTTATACGTTTAAGACCGAACTGACTGAAATACAGAGAATGACTTGCAGCAGGACAAGAGCACCTGGGGCCGTCTAGAGACTCTTTCACTAGTCTGTTTGGATCACGATGGTGCCAGTGAAGATGAAGTCAGTAAGCTCATGTAGGAGGTAAAATGGGTAGAGTTTCATAATGGATTGGATGGGTATGAGGAAGAGGTCCCAGGTGACCCAACCGTTCTGACTTGTGCAGTTGGATTGATGCTGTTGCCATTCATGGAGATCACACCGAAAGAGGACTAGCCAGAAGAATTTATAGCTTTGTGTGATGTTTTCTCTACTCCTTCAGTCTGTAACTCCCTAGAGGGTAAAAACCTTCACTATATCTCTCACAGGACCCAGCATAGGCCATGCACATCGTAGGTGTTCAGGAAATAATTCCTAAATTAGAGAGTCATTAGGCATATTCAATTAGCAGCCGGTGATGGTGAGTTCCTCCTTCACGAAAGGAAAAACAGCACCAAACTCCACCCAGCCCAGGCTAGTTAAAGGCAGCAGCACTGAAAAGTCACAAACACAGCCAAAATAGAAATGAATGAATGAATGAATGAATAAGAGACCCACTCTCTGTGAGCAGATATATGTAGGCAATGATTATTCATCTGGACACCAGTTCTACAGGAGGGTGAGGTAGATCCCAAGTCAACATGAATACAACAAGGAAACAAGCAGAAGAAAAAAGGAGTCAGTCACCAAAGAAGAAGATCAGATGCATTATTATGTGACAGAAGTTATAACAATCAAAATTATGAAAGGCTTTTGTTTTATGTTGGGTCTAAGAAAGAAGCACAGTCAGGATAAGAAAAAAAAAGAAAAGAAAAGAAAAAAGGGTAAGAAACGAAAAAGAAAAAGAAAGAAAAGAAAGAGGAAGAAAGGAAAAGGAAAGAAAAGAAAAACTGGGGGAAGAGAGAAGGCATTAATATGGATATCATTATGCAGGGTATAAATTTTAAAAGAGCAGCTCTAAATTATTTGAAGTGAAAAGAAGACAATGAGTAGAGAGATTGAAAATGTGAAGAGAATAAGCCCCATAAGTGAGCAGAATCAAAGACAGGCTGAATTCATGTAAAGTGTAAACTCAGTGGATGAGAAGTAGGGGCCAAGATAAATTATAGGAGGTGAAAAGAGCAGCAGGAGCAGAGGGAAGAAAGGCTAGAAACAAACAAACTAAAATCAGATGAAGAAGCCAAGGGGAGCAATAGGACCAGGTGAAAAAAATTAAAATTTTTAAATCTCCTTTTTTTAAAAAAAGGCAAAACCTCACAGAATTGTAAGAAAAGAGGCAAGGATCTCACAGAAAGCAAAGATGCATGTAGAGTCATTATGAAAACTAAATGTGTTTTCTGTTTAGTTTGGTTGCTTTGCGGATCTGGAACCATTTTGACATGTGGAAATATTCATTTTGATGTGCCTAAAGTGTATTGATTATGGTAATTGTTTTTTCTGTGTTAGCTGCAGTCCATCATGATTTCCTATGGGCTACTGTAATTGCTTTTTAACCTGCCCTGTTGGCTAATTTGGTTTGGGGGAGTCAAAGTGACCTCTGCACGTCAGCCTCACTAGAATCACAAGACAGGAGTAGCAGAGTCCAGTCAAAGAAGGGAGACTTAGAAAGATGGGGTTGTGTGCCTGTACCTCAGAGAGGAGCGCATGTGGTCTTATGGGCACTGAGGGAAACATAAAAAGGAACGTTTTTTGTTTTACCACTGATGAAGTCAGGGACCTTCTTCTGATCCAGGCTGTGTGGAAGAGAGCAACGGACAAAGCCCCAACGATCATTATGTTGAATTTCCTAAATTCATATATGACCTCAGAAGAAGAGAAACCACTTCCTGATCTATCATGGTCCCTATGCTTTGCCTGCCTGCCTTCCTTCCTTCCTTTCTTCCTTCCTTGCTTGCTTTCTTCTTCCTTCTTTCCTTCCTCTTCCTTTCTTTCTTCCTTTCTTCCTTTCTTTCTTCTTTTTCCTTCCTCTTTCTTTCTTTCTTTCTTTCTTTCTTTCTTTCTTTCTTTCTTTCTTTCTTTCTTTCTTTCTCCTTCCTTCCTTTCTTTTTTTAGATTGTATTTATTTATTTGCGAGAGAGAGAGAGAGGGAGAATGAGTGCAAGCAGGGGGAGGGGAAGAGAGAGAGGAACAAACAGACTCCCCGTTAAAGAGGGAGCCTGATGGTAGGGCTCGATCCCAGGACCCTGAGATCATAACCAAAGCCACAGTCAGACATTTAGCCGACGGAGCCATCCAGGTGCCCCTATGCTTTTCCTTTCCATTCATTATTCTGTCTCTGTTTTCTTTAAATTAAAGGGGTTCTCAGATTCCCAATAACATGCTGTTCATATTTGGGAATTGCCTAATCAGATAGGTCAAATATGTTTTCTATCTGTATCAGGATTGCTGCTGAGATCTGTGACTATCCCTGAGATTATACATTAGTATTTATGTTTGTGATATAAATCACCAATCAAAAAAGGAAAATGATCCTGGTTTGAAAAAAAGTCACAATGGACCTCACAGTTAGGTCCCTGATAGGATCACTCATTCACTATTTTGTCCTTCATCAGGTCAGATATTAATGAATATATATTCTAGTCAATAGCTAGTGTTTATTGAGCTCCACTGTCAAGTACTGTGCTTGGTTATCTCATTTATTCCTTGAAACAGTCCTTTGAAATAAGCATCATCGTGACCCCCAACTCTAGACAGAGGCTCAGAAAAGTAGGAAGCTGGGGCTATGATGGCTCATCCCGTAGCTGATGGAGCTGTGGTGTAAACTCAGGTAATCTGACTCCTGGGTCTGGACTCTGATCCTCTAAACTGATGATGAACTGATTTCCTTGTGATTTTTCTATTGCTATAAAACTATCTTGGTCATAGTGCCCTCGTCTTGAGATCATTCCCTATTCAATAAATATTTATACTTGATCTTAGCCAAAGGTCAAGAAATGATTATTTATTCAGTAAATATTTCTTGAGCTCTGGGCAGCTCTAGTGGGGATTAGAAATTAAGAACAAAACAGACAAGCTCTCAAAAAACTTATTTTTTTAGCAGGAGAGAATACAACATACAAATAAATAAACAAATGAAATAAAATAATTCATTAGGAATAATACTAGAAAGAAAAGAAATAGGATATGTGGAAAAGAATAAAAGGGAGGGGTGCCTGGCTGGCTCATTCAGAAGAGCGTGTGACTCTTGATCTTGGGGTTATGAGTTCAAGCCCCACATTGGGGGGAAAAAGGAAAGAATAAGAGGGAGAAACCAACTTTGAAGAGTATGTTTAGGGAACACTTCTCTGAGGAGGTGATATTTAAGCTTAGACCCGAAATAAAGGAACCAAGGTGTTGGAGCTATGGGAGGAACATTCTAGTAGACCAGAGGAAGTGTCTCCAACAGACCCAACTCCCTGCCTCAGATGTTTGACCTGTAAGCTATCCAGGATACATGATTTCACTATCTTTACAGTCTTGCAGAGAAAGTCAACAGTTTATTTCAATGTTCTCATGTAGTTTAAATGTTCTTACATATGTTCAACAAGAAAAGAATTAAAAATCACTGCTACTATTCCTGATCTTGTGAACATCTTAGTGCATTTCCTTCAAATCAATTTTTTAAGCTAATATCTCTTCTTTGCCTTCCATGTACAAGGCTCTAAGCTACAAGTTTTGCGTGCATCATTATATTCTCTCTTCACACAACTCCAGGAGTAGGCAGTGTTTTAAAATTAAAACACTAGAGTGAAGAAGTCAAGTAACTTGTCCGGGCACATGCAGCTGGTCAGGATGGAATCTGACTCCAGAACCCTGACGAGAGTCCCCACTCTAACCACCATGGCTTCTCCTTGGCGTGAGTGCAGGTTATATGTATTTTCCCCCAAATTTATATCCTGCTGTTTTGTCTTCTATTTTTCCACATCATTAAATATTGACTTTTTTTTTTGATTCCTTGTTATCTGTCTCATGCTATACAGACTGAGCGTTCTTTCCTTTTACCTATTCCCATGATTCCAAAGGTGTGCTTTCTGTGTTTAAATCCAGTAGTGATCATCTCTAAACAAAGACCACCCACTGAGAACAAATAGAGGCTATTTATTCAGAGCTTGCTACAGCCGGGGAAACCTCCACCATCCCTTGGATTTCCTGTTTTTCGTATTTCCAAGAGACTTGAAGGCAGGCAGGGGAGCGGAGAGGCTTTGTGGTGGCAAAAAGGAAGATTCAGGTATGTTCTGATTCAGCCACAGGGAGGCTGGAGGCTGGCCAACTAGAAGGGAGACTCTTATGTGATTACTTTGGGGAGTATATATGACTTTCCCTTGTTGGTCCTGAGTTGGAAGAAGCGAAGACAAAGAGTCAGGGAGTTGGCACTCATTAACGGAGTCTAGACCATTCCAGCCAGAGGAGTTGAAATCAGTGTCACGTAATGAATGAACCTCTAGCTGTGTAGACAATGAATCTTGAGCACTTTTTTTTTTTTTTTAAAGTAGGCTCCATGCCCAGCATGGAGTCCAGTGCGGGGCCTGAACTCAGGAACCTGAGATCAAGACCCAAGCTGAGATCAAGAGTCAGGTGCTTGGGGCACCTAGGTGGCTGTCAGTTAGGCCTCCACTCTTGGTTTTAGCTCAGGTTGTAATCTCAGGGGTTGGGTTGTGAGATCAAGCCCTGCCTTGGGCTCTGTGCTCAGAGTCTGCTGAAAGATTCTCACCTTCTGCCCCAACCCCATGCTCATACCCTCTCTCTCTCTCTCAAATAAATCTTTAAAAAAGGCGGGAGGGGGGGCGGCCTAACCGACTGAGCTACCCTTGAACACCTTTCTGAAATACAATATACCATTTTAGAATTCTGTTCCCTACCTAGCTACCGTGATTTGAAGGGTTATGAGATTTTAGACACTATGCTAAGCACCATACATGCCTTGTCTCAGTTTATCTCCACAACAACAGTATGGGGTAAATATTATTATTCCCATTTTACAGTAAGAAAGTTGCCTATGGTAGAAATTGTATGATTTACCCAAAGTAACACAAAATGAGTGTCAGAGTCAGGATTTGAAACTGGCCTATCCCCAAAGCCTGTGCTCTTAAATGAGTGCTATACTGAATCTCTCGCGCTCTCTCTCTCTCTTTCTCTCTCTCTCTCTCACACACACACAGCCCAACTACATGAGTATTTGAGGGGCTATATGAAAACATAACTCATGTTCAGAGGTTTTCTTTCATAAATAAAATGTGTTACTTCCATATAAAAGAAGTGTCAAGGAATTGCTTTCAAACCTATTGCTTATTCTAAACTTCAGAACATTTATCAGCATTTCTTAGGAAATATACACGGAACTATTTTATGACACAAACAAATATTAGTTTCATTAACTAACAATCATAACTTGCTTTTGACCAGAAAGTACTGAATATATATTCACCAGATTTGTCTCCCCAGGACTTCTGGGTTATTATAAAAGATAATTTTGAATCAAATTGAATACAAATAATATTAATATAAATATATAAACTTGAATCAAAATTTCCCCCATGTGAATATTCAAAAGAACCTGCTATGAAATCATATAAATTCCTTACGGTTCTGTAACCATAGTACAGGAATGTTCTTATGCAGCTATTAAAAAATTCTGTTAATGAAGACCACCTAGAAACATGGGAAGTATCTATTAGGTTAACATAAAAGATAGTATGCATATTATACTGCAGTTATGTAAAATTATGTATCCACATAGACAAGAACAAAGACTGGAAAGTAATTTGCAAAAAGAAAAATAATTGCAAAATAGTGAGGGATCTTTCAAATTTTTTCAAAGTGCTCTCCAGTGTTTTACCATATTAAAGTAGCTAGTTTGGATGCCAGACAGCTTTATTAAGCGGACCAGTAGCCTGTGGACAATAATTCACAAGAGAAATAAGAAGATCTCTGCCAGTTTTTTGAGAACCACAGCTTAACCC
>PISX010029417.1:0-20070 GCA_004024625.1 Mellivora capensis
ATGGTCGCCAAACTGTGGAAAGAACCAAGATGCCCTTCCACGGACGAATGGATAAGGAAGATGTGGTCCATATACACTATGGAGTATTATGCCTCCATCAGAAAGGATGAATACCCAACTTTTGTAGCAACATGGATGGGACTGGAAGAGATTATGCTGAGTGAAATAAGTCAAGCAGAGAGAGTCAATTATCATATGGACTCTGAAAAACAACCTGAGCGTTTTGAAGGGTCTTTAATCCATTTTGAGTTTATTTTTGTGTATGGTATAAGGAAGTGGTCCTGTTTCATTCTTTTGCATGTAGCTCCCTAGTTTTCCCAACATCATTTGTTGAAGAGATGATCTTTTTCCCATTGGGTATTCTTTCCTGCTTTATTAAAGATTAATTAACCATATAATTGTGGGCTTATGTCTTGGTCTTCTATTATGTTCCATTGATCTATGTGTCCATTTTTGTTTCAGTACCATACTGTTTTGATTACTAAAGTTTTGTAGTATATCTTGATATATAGGATTGTGATATCTCCAGCTTTGTTGTTCTTTTTCAAGATTACTTTTGTTATTAGGAGTCTTCTATTGGTTCCATACAGATTTCCAGGTTACTTGTTCCAGTTCTATGAAAATGTTTGGTGTTTCATACCAAGTGCAATAAATCTCTATAGGTGATTTGGGTAGTAGACATTTTAACAATATTTGTTCTTCTAACCCATAAGCATGGCATATCTTTCAATATGTTTGTGTCATCTTCAATTTCTTTCAACAACTTTTTATACTTTTCAGAGTATAGATTTTTCACCTTGTCAGTTATTTATTCCTAATAATGTTATTATTTTTGATGCAATTGTATATGGGATTGTTTTCTTAATTTCTCTTTCTGCTGCTTCACTGTTATTGTATAGAAATGTGATGGATTTTTATACCTTGATTTGTATCCCGTGACATTACTAAACTCATTTATCAGTAATTTTGGGGTGGAGTCTTCTGGGATTTCAATATACATAACTTGTCATCTGCAAATAATGAAAGTTTAACTCCTTCCTTATGAATTTGGAGGTGATTCATTTATTTTTCTTGCCTGATTGCAGTGGTTTACACTTACTCAGAAATATAAGTGGTGTGACTAGACATCCTTGTCTTCATCCAGATCTAGAAAAAGCTCTCTGTTTTTCCTCATTGAGTGTAATGTTAGCTGTGGGTTTTTCATACATGATCTTTATTATGATTAGCTATGTTTCCTCTAACCCTACTTTGCTGAGGATTATTTTCATGACTAGATGTACTTTGTCAGATTTCTTTCTGTATCCATTGAGATGATTATATGGTTTTTATCCTTTCTTTTATTGATGTGATATATCATGATTGAATTGCAAATATTTTACATCCCTTACAACCCAGGAATAAATCCCACTTGATCATGGTTAATGATTTTTTTTAATATTGTTGGATTTGGTTTGCTAGTATTTATTTAAGGATTTTTGCAACTATATTAATCAGAGATATTGGCCTATAATTTTCTTTTGTTTTTAGTGTGTTTATCTGTTTGGAGTATCAGGATAAAGTTGGCCTCATGGAAGGAACTTTGAATCTTTCCTTCTATTTTTTTTTTTCTTTTTGGAATTGTTTAAGAATGGGTATTAACTCTTCTTTAAATGTTATGTTTTCATTTTTATTTGTCACCATGTTTTTTTAATTTCTTCTTTGATTTATTGGTTGATCCACTTATTGTTTAGTAGTATGTTATTGAACGTCTGTGTCTTTGTGGTCTTGCCAGATTTTTTCTTGTGATTGATCTTTGGTTTAATAACATTGTGATCAGAAAAGATGTATGCTATAACTTTCATTTTCCTTGAAATTATTGGGACTCGTGACCTAACATGTTATCTATTCTGCAGAACATTCCATGTACACTTGAAAGTGTGTATTCCAGCTAAAGACCATCCTGCTCAACTGTGATTGGGTTAACCAGGAAATCAAAGAAGAACTTAAACAATTCATGGAAACCATGGAAATGAAAACACATAAGTCCAAAACCTATGGGATGTGGCAAAGGCAATCCTAAGGCAGAAATGCATAGCCCTCCAAGCCTCAGTCAAAAAAAAAAAAAAATAGAAGAATCCTAGGGTGCCTGGGTGGCTCAGTTGGTTAAGTGGCTGCCTTTGGCTCAGGTCATGATTCCAGGGTCCTGAGATTGAGCCCCGCATCGAGCTCCCTGCTCAGCAGATAGCCTGCTTCTCTCTCTCCCTCTGCCTGCTGCTCTGCTTACTTGTGCTATTTCTCTGTCAAATAAATAAATAAAATATTTAAAAAATACAAGAATCCTGAATACATAAACTATCTTTACACCTTAAAGAACTAAAGAATCAACAACAAATTAAGCCTAGCCCATACATGAGAAGGGAAATAATTAAGATTAGAGCAGAGATCAATAAATTAGAAACCCAAAATACAATATAACACATCAACAAAACTAGAAGCTGGGTCCTTGAAAAATTAATAATCTGATAAAACACTGGCCAGACTTATCCAAAAGAAAAAGAGAAAGGGCCCAAATTAATAAAATTATAAATGAAAGGGGAGAGATCATGATTAAAACCAAGGAAATAGAAACAATGATCAGAAATTATTATCAACAGCCATATGCCAATAAGCTAAGCAACCTAGAAAAAATAGATGCATTCCTGGAAACCTATAAACTTCCAAGACTGAAACAGGAAGAAATTGACAACCTGAAAAAATCACTAAACAATGAGATTGAACCAGTGATCAAAAATCTAGAAAAGGGGCACCTGGGTGGCTCAGTGGGTTAAAGCCTCTGACTTCAGCTTAGGTCATGATCCCAGAGTCCTGGGATCAAGCCCCACATCAGGCTCTCTGCTCCACGGGAAGCCTACCTTCTCCTCTCTCTCTGCTTGCTTGTGATCTCTGTCAAATAAATAAATAAAATCTTAAAAAAAAAAACCTAGATAAAAACAAGAGTCCAGGGCCTGATGGATTCCCTGGGGCCTCTTGGATCTAGATTTCTGTTTACTTTTCTAGACTTGGGACACTTTTAGCTATCATTTCTTCAAATAATTTTTCTGCTTCCTTCTCTCTCTTCTCCTTCTATTCCCTGAAATCTTTTGTTTGGGAAGCCTGCAGTCGGACCAGATATCTGTCCCCAAACCACTGCTGGGGCCATAGTCAGACTGGTGTGTCTGGTTATCATTCCCTCTCCTCTGGGTAGGAGTCACTTTGGAGTGATGGTGGCCCCTGTGCTGCTTGCATACTCCCTGGCTCATGACACCGCTTTGCATGGGCTCCAACTCAGGGCATATTGGAGGTGGTAGGGCTGTAGGAGAACATAGGAACAGAGGCATGGTGTTAGCAAGAATTGTAAGGGTCTGCTTTGGGAGGGAACATGGAGTAGAGGCCTGGCTGGAGGGGGTGGATCTTCAGGAAAATGCAGGGGTAGGGTGTGCTGTCTAAAATTAGGTAAGGAATATTGGCACCATGCTGGTTCCTGCAGGTGTCCCTGAATCTAGGCTGGGGGGCAAAGGATGGGAAATAGTGCCCACCAGCTCTTTTGTTCTTGGAGAGTCTCCCAAGGATCCCCGCCCCTACAGCACAAGCTCTGAGATTAGTAAACAACTCTCCTTCCAGTATACACTATGGGATTTTCAAACTCGTATTTCTATGCTGCATCTCAGTGAAGCTGCTTGTTGTGCTGTCTCTTTAAAGGCAAGAACTCCACCCTACTGGCTCTTCCAGAGCTGAGCCCACCATTTATTTTTTTAATTCCAGATGTTAAGTCCCACTGATTTTGGGGCCCATCTCATTTCCAAACCCAAATGTTACAGGAATTCAACTTTTCTGTGTGGATTTCCTATGCCTGGGATGCCTGGGATGAGGGTCTGTTCTCCTTCATACCTTCATAGTTCTTCCCTCCAGTGCATAGTCCAGAGGTCTGTTTAGCTTCAGACTACATCTCCATCTTTCTTATCCTTTATGATGTGGCCTCTTCTCCACATTTAGCTGTGGAGAGCCTGTTCTGCCAGCCTTTGGGTAATTTTCTCAGTTATTTACACAGATGTGGGTGTTATTTAGTTGTATCCATGGGATAAGGTGAGTTTAGAGTCCTCCTACTCTGCTATCTTTCCTGAAATTCTCTTGCTGGTATTTTAATTGTGATAATTATGTTAAATCTATATCCTTTTAGAGATAATACCGTAAACATTATTGACTATCCCAAACTATGAACCTGGTGTTTCTCCCTATTTATTTGGGTCTTTAATTTCTATTTGCAATATTTCATATATTTTAATGTAGGCATCTTGTATATCTATGGTTAAATTTATTCTCACATGCTTTATATGTAATTATTAAAATATTGTATTACAATTTTATTCTCCATTTTTATTACTAATGTAAGAATATAAATTTGATATTTATATTGAATATATATTTTAAATCATGTTCATTTATAAATCACATTTTAAAAAATCTTTATGCATCCTTATAGATATAAATCAAGTTTCTGGAAATAAAAATGGTGTTATAGGTTACCTTTTCAAAATTTATTCCTTTTATTTTATTATGTGTCTTTTTCTTGCTTTATTGCACTATTGTACTGACTAGGACCTGAAGTATGGTATTTAATAGAAAATGTGAAAGCAGACATCCTTGCTTTAGTTACAGTCTTGTGGGAAAGCAATCAATAGATCAGAAGTAAGTATACTGTTAGCTGTGGGATTTTAGTATCATTTATCAGATTATAAAAATTATTTTCTTTTTTTAGAATATTTTTATCAATAATGGGTGCTAAATTTTGTCAAATATTTGCTTCTTTGTCTATTGAGGTGGCAATATAGATTTCTTCTTCATCATTTTAGTGAAATAAATTATATTGTTTGATTTTAGGATGTTAGACTAGCCACTCATCCTTGTGATTAATCACACATGATCATGGATATATATATATATATATATATATATATTCACACACACATATATATACACACATGTATATATATGAATAACTATATATCTATATATCTATAGATATAATATATATAATTAATATATATACCATATATATGAAATTGATTTTCTTATTGCATAGATATA
Organism: Mellivora capensis; assembly: GCA_004024625.1. Taxonomy (NCBI): domain Eukaryota; kingdom Metazoa; phylum Chordata; class Mammalia; order Carnivora; family Mustelidae; genus Mellivora; species Mellivora capensis. The sequence continues at coordinate 5,104 of PISX010029417.1, forward strand.
GCTTAGATATAATGAAAGTTATTTGTCTGCCATTATCATTCTTTTTTAATATAATAACTTGGGTACTAAGCTTATACTTTCATCACAAAATAGTCATAAACTTCCTCTCCTCTTCAATTTTTCTAAGAAGGATTGTCATTATATTATTATTTGTTCTTTTTATGTTTGGTAGGATTTGCCAATGAAGCAATCTGTTGCTGCAGTTTTCTTTGTGGAAAAGATTTTTTTCTTTTAATTTTTAAGTAATTACAGATTCAGAGAGTAGCAAAAATAGTAGGGAGATCACATATACTTTTTATCTAATTTTATCTAATTTCCCCCAATGAATAGAGTTTGCATACCTATAGTGCAGTATAAAAACCAGAAAATGACACTGGCAAAATGTGGATATATGGTTCTATGCCATTTTATCACATCTTTGCATGTATATACAGATAATGATAATCACAGTCCAGATACATACCTATTTAATTATCAAAAAGATATCCTTCATGCTACTCTATTATTATACCCATCCAATTTCCCCACCACCATTCATAACCTCTATAAACCACCAATCTTTCTTACAACTTTCTAATTTTATTTATTTTAGAGAGCGAGCACATACAAGTGGAAGGGAGGGCAGAGGGTAAGGGAGGGGGAGAGGGAAAGAATCTTAAGCAGACTTACCTGACATGGGTTGGATCCCACTACCATGAGATCATTATGTGAACCAAAACCAAGAGTCAGACACAACCAACTGAGCCACTCAGGTGCCCCTATAATTTTATTTCAATAATGTTATGTAAATAGAATCATATAGTATGTGACACTTTCAGATTGACTTTTCTTTAATTAGCATAATGCCCTTGAGATTCTTACAAATTATTGCATGAATCAGTAGTTTGTTCTTTTTGTTGCTGAGCAGTATTTCATCAAAGCGAATTAAAGTGAGGCCTCTGATTCCCCCAAGTATTTTCCCAGAGTCAATTCAGGCTGTACTGTTAAGAGTAGAAATGCAAAGACTGGAGTCTCACTGAATAGAGAATAAGATACCAGAGTTCAGAGAGGCTAAGATGTCCAGAATTCACAGAAGAGCACAAAATCAGCACAAGAATCATGCCTAGTCTTTGGATGAATGATGAATGTGCATACCTAGCTTAATGTTTTCTATGCATGGAGAAATAGACTAAAAAATTCCAAGACTTTAGATACCTCTAATAGTACGTTTGTCCCCATTAGTTAGAAGAAGAAGGCTTATTATACAGGACATTGCATAAAGTACTAAAAGGGCTACAACTTAGTAATGTAACAAGGCTAAATTAGGGCCTGAACAATAGTTAATATGAACCCAAATTAACAAACAAAGCAAACTCAAACTTTAAAAAATGAAGTTGAGTCCTAAAAAATTAAGTGCCTGCCAAAACAAAATCCAAATGTCTTTTTAAAAATATTTTAAACACAAAATGTCAATTTTTAGACATAAATAATAAAGAACTCAAATCAGATATGAAAGAGACATTACAACTCATACCACATGTACATAAAGGATTGTAAGACACTACTATGAACAAATATATACAAATTTGAAAACCAGAATAAAAAACTTAGTAGGAAAATACAACCTATAAAGACTGAATTATAAATAAAAAAAGCAATAAATGAATTACTAGAAAGGAGATAAATCAGTATACAAAAATCTCCCTGTAAACAAAAATCCAGGACCAGACAGATTCAACAGTGAATTCTATCAACTACTTAAAAAATTAATACCAATCTTTCTCAAACTCTTCTAAAAAATAAAAATAAGAAGAAGAAGAAGAGGAAACCCACATCAAGTATTGTTTTAAGAGGTCAGCATTACCTTGATACCATAACCAGACAAGGACATCACAAGGAAAAAAAAAAAAAAAAACTATGGGCCAACATTCCTAATAAACATAGATGCAAAATACTCAAAAAAAGGTTAGCAAACTATAATATCCAAAGCAATCTAAAAATTTAATACAATCCTATCAAAATACTGAAAGCATTTTTTATAGAACTCGAATTATTAAACCTAAAATTTGTCTGAAATAACAAAAGACCCAGAAAAACAAAACTGTATTGAGATAGTACAAAGCTGTAGGTACCACAATTCCAGATTTCAAGATAAAGCATAAAGCTGTACTAATCAACAGATGATACTGGCACTTAAATAGACACATATATCAATGGAATAGAATAGAGAGGCAAGAAATAGACCCATGCTTATATGGTCAATTAATGTATGACAAATGGGGCATGAATATACAATGAGAAAAAGACAGTCTCTTCAACAAATGGTGCTGGGGAAACTTGACTGCTACCACTTTCTTATGCCAGACACACAAAAAAAATCAAAATGGATTAGAGACATAAATGCGAGATATGAAACCATAAAGCTCCTATAAGAAAAGTTAGGCAGTGATTTCTTTGACATAAGCCATAGAAACATTTTTTTTTTTTTTAGCTATGCCTCCTTTGGCAAGGGAAACAAACCATAGGCAATACCCCCAGTGATATTTCTAATGAGGTGTTCATATCCAAAATATGTTTTTTAAAAAACTCACATAATTTAACTATGAAAAAATCAAAAAATATATTATAGTATAAAAAAATGAAGAACTCAATAACTGAAATTAAAATACACTAAAGGGAATAACTAGCAGATTAGAGAAAACAGAACACATCACCATTCTGGATGACAGAGTAATGGAAAGCAACCAAGCTAAACAGAAAAAAAAAAAGAAAAAGGAATAATTTAAAAAATGAAAATAGGTTAAGAGAGTGTAGTGACATCATCAAGCATAGTTACATTCACATTACCGGATTCCAGAAGGAGGAGATAGAGAAAAGGGGGCAGAAAACTTATTTGAAGAAATAATAGATAAAAACCTCCTTAATCTGGGAGGAAAAAAATCCAGACATCCAGATCCAGGAGGCAAAAAGATCTCCCTACAAAATGAACACAAGAGGCCCATACCAAAACATATAATAATTAATATGGCCCTAGTAGTGACAGAGAATTTTTAAAGCAGCAAGAGGAAAGAAAACAGATACATACAAGAAAAACCTCAAAAAGCTACAACTGAGTTTTAGCAGAAATTTTGCAGGGAAGAGAGTGGCATGATATATTCAATGTGCTACAGTACTATATATGCAATCAAGAATATTCCATCCACCAAAGGTATCATTCAGAATACAAAAAGATAGTTTTCCAGATGAACAAAAGTAAAAGGAACTCATCACTACTAAACCAGCCTTAAGAGAAATGTGTAAGGGGATTATTTGAATGGAAAGAAAAGAAAAGAAATGAAAAGAAAAGAAAAGAATGGAAAGAAAAGAAAAGTCTACAATAAAGACTAATAATATTAGCAAAGGAAAAAACTTCACAGGTACACACAAACATAATAAAAGTAGTAGGTTAATTCCTTATAAAATCATTATGGAGCTTAAAGCACAAAAAAAGGAAGTCAATTTTACCTGTAAAAATCAGTCAAGGGATTCACAAAATAGAATGTAAAGTATAACATATGTATAAAATGGGAGGGGTATAAATTTAGTGCTTTCAGAATGAACTCACTTAAGTGAACATTAACCTAATATAGATTTTTATATACATAAGATGTTATATATAAACCTAAGGCAAACCAAAAATCAAAACCTGCAATAGATGTGCAAAAATAAAGAGAATTCCAAGCATATTACTAAAGAAAGCCATCAAACTAAAAGGGAAGAGTTCAAAAGAAGAAAGGAACAAAGAAGAGGTAACAAAGTAATGATAAAACAGATAAGAAAATGACAATAAGTACATGCCTATCAATAATTACTTTAAATGTAATGGACTAAATGTTCCAGTCAAAAGATATGGGGTGGGGCACTGGGTGGCTCAGTCATTAAGTGTCTGCCTTTGCCTCAGGTCATGATCCCAGGGTCCTGGGATGGAGCCATGCATTCAGCTCTCTGCTCAGCAGGAAGCCTGCTTCTCCCTCTCCCACTCCCCTTGCTTGTGTTCCCTCTTTTGTTGTCTCTCTCTGTCAAATTAATAATAATCTTTTAAAAAAAAGTTATGGGGTGACTTAATGAATAGAAAAGCAAGACCTATCTATATGCTACCTACAAGAGACTAATTTCAGATATAAAGAAACATGCAGGTTGATAGTGAAGGGATGAATAAACATTTATCATACAAATGGAAGTAAAAAGAACTGGGGCAACAATACTTGTATCAGACAAGATAGACTATTTTTTTGACAAAATAGACTTTGAAACAAAGACTGTAACAAGAGACAGAAAGGAATGCTACATAAGTATAAAAGGAACAATCCAGGAAGACAGACATTCCAAATATTTGTGCATCCAATATGGGAGCACCCAAATACATAAAGAAACTATTAAAATAATTAAGAAATTAATATTAATACAGTAATAGTAGAGCAATTGAACACCCCACTTATACTGAAGGATAAATCATAAAAGCAGAATATTAAAAAGCTAAGAGGCTTTGAATGACACATTGGACCAGGTGGATCTAACAAATACATTCAGAACATTCCATCCTAAAACAATGGAATACACAACATTTTCTAGTGCACATGGAATGTCTCCAGAATAGATAACATGTTAGCTGTTAAAAATTGTCGACAAATGGGCGTCTGGGTGGCTCAATTGGTTAAGAAGTTGCCTTCGGCTCAGGTCATGATCCCAGGATCTGGACTCAAGCCCCATGTCAGGCTCCTTCCTCAGCAGGAAGCCTGTTTCTCCCTCTCCCTCTGCCTGCCATTACACCTGCTTGTTCTCTCTCTCTCTCTCTCTCTCTTTCTGTGTCAAATAAATAAAATAAATAAGTAAAAATAAATCTTTTAAAAACTCAACAAATTCTAAAAGTTGAAATCACATCATAGTACTTTTCCAACCACAAGATTTCTAGTTATAAAACTAGAAATCAACCACAAGAAAATATCTGGCATGACCACAAATACATAGAAGTTCAATAACATGCTACTAAACAATGAATAGGCCAACCAGGAAATCAAACAAGATATTAAAAAAAATACATGGAGACAAATGAAAATGAAAACAAAACAGTCCAAAATCATAGGGATGAAGCAAAAGCTGTTTTAAAAGAAAAAATATACCAATACAAGCCTACCTCAAGAAGCAAGAAAAATCTCAAATAAACTACTTAACCTTACTATTAAAGGAGCTAGAAAAAGGAGGACTGACAAAACTCCAATATCAGTAGAAGGAAGGAAATAAATATTAGGACAAAAATAATGATATAGAGGGGCGCCTGGGTGGCTCAGTGGGTTAAAGCCTCTGCCTTCAGCTCAGGTCATGATCTCAGGGTCCTGGTATCTCGCCCCTTATCTGGCTCTCTGCTCAGCGGGGAGTCTGCTTCCTCCTCTCTGCCTGCCTCACTGCCTACTTGTGATCTCTTTCTCTGTCTCTGTCAAATAAATAAATAAAAATCTTTTTAAAAAATAATGATATAGAAACTAAAAAGAATCAATTAGCAGATCAATGACATCAGAAGCTGGTTCTTTGAAAAGAAAAAAATTGATAAACAGCCAAACTCATAAAAAGACAGAGAGAACTCAAGTAAATAAAATTAGAAACAGAGAGGAGAGATGACAACTGACATCGCAGAAGTATAAGAAAATATTATAGAAAGGTATATGCCAACAAACTGGACAACCTAGAAGAAATATATAAATCCCTAGAAATATATAACTTCCCAAAATTGAATCAAGAAGAAATAGAAAATTTGAACAAACCAAGTAGTAGCAATGAAACTGAATCAATAACCAAAAAACTCCCAAAAAATAAAAGTCCAGGACCAAATATCTTCACATGTGAAGACTACCAAACATTTAATGAAAAGTTAATACCTATTTTTCTCAAACTATTCTAAAAAAATAGAAGAGGAAGGAAATTCTTCCAAATTCATTCTATGAGACCAGCAATACCCTAATCCCAAACCAGATAAAGAAACTACAAAAAAGAAGGAGAATTATAGGTTAATATCTGATTATGGTAGATGCAAACCTCCTCAATGAAATATAAGCAAACAAAACATATAAAAAATCAAGTGGTAATTATTCCTGGGTCAAGTGGTATTCCTGGGATACAAGTGTGGTTCAATATTTGCAACTCAATCAATGTGATAAATCATATAAACAAGAGAAAGAATAAAAATCATATGATAATTTCAATAGGTGTAGAAAAAGCATTTGACAAAGTATAATATCTATTCATAATAATAATTCTCAACAAATTATCTTTACGTGAGTTATACATTAACATAATAAAGGCCATATATGAAAAGCCCACAACTATCATCATACTCAATGATGAGAAACTGAGTCTTTCTTCTAGGATCAGGATGAAGATAAGGATTTCACTCACAACATTTTTATTCAACACAGTACTGTTAGTCCTAACCACAGAAACCAGATGAAAAAAAAATGAAATAAAAGGCATGCAAGTTGGTATGGGAGAAGTAAAACTTTCACTACTTGCAAATGACATGATAATGTATACAGAAAACCCTAAAGATGCCACCAAAATCTACTAGAACTAATAAATAAATTCATGAAGTCACAGGATACAAAATCAATATACAGAAATTTGTTGCATTTCTATTCCTGAGTAATGAAACCTCTGAAAGAAGAATTAAGGAAAAAAAATATTACTTATACATGCACCAAAAATAATGTAATTATAATACCTAGGAAGATGAAAGATTTTTCCAAAATCTTAAAACATTAATGAAAGAAATTGACACCACCACAAAGAAACGAAAAGATATTCATGACTGGGAGGGCAAATGTTGCTAAAATATCCATACTTATTCAAAGAAATCTACATATTTAATGGACTCCCTATCAAAATACCATAGCATTGTATACAGAATTAGAACAAATACTAAAATTTATATTGAACCACAAAAGACCCTGAATAATTAATCTTGTAAAAAAAAAAGTAGGAGAAGGAGGAAGAGGGGAAGAAGGAGGTGGAAGAGGAGGAAGGGGAGGAGGAGTGGGAGAGGGAGGAAGATGAGGAGGGGGGTAGGAAACTGGAGGTATCTCAGATTTCAACAATCCCAGATTTCAACATACACAACCAAGCTGTAGTAATGAAAACAGTATGGTACTGACACAAAACCAGACACATAGATCAATGGAACAGAATAAAGAGACCAAAAATAAACCCAAGATTATATGGCCAAGTAATCCATGATAAAGGAGGCAAGAATATACAAGGAGGAAAAGACAGTCTCTTCAATAAACAGTGTTGGGAAAACTAGCAACCACATTCAGAAGAACGCAACCAGACCACATTATTATAACATACACAAAAATAAACTCAAAATGTATTAAGGATCTAAAGGGAAACATGAAACCATAGAATTCCTAGAACACATAGGCAGTATTTTCTGACATCAGCCATAAAAATATTTTTCTAAATAAGTCTCCTTTGGCAAGGAAAACAAAACCAAAATTAAACTATTGGGACTGCATCAAAATAAAAAGCCTTTGTATTGTGAAGAAAACCATTAACAAAACAAAACAAAACAAACAAACAAAACACAACCTAGCAAATGGGAGAAGACAGTTGCAAATGATGTATCTGACAAGGGGTTAATATGCAAAATTTATAAAGAACTTATGCAACTCACCACCCAAAAAACAAATATTCCAATTAAAAAGTGGACATGAGACATGAATAGACAATTTTCCAAAGACATACAGATGACCAAGACACATGAAATGATCCTAAACATTACTATTCATCAGCAAATGCAAACTGAACCCCCAATGAGCTGTCACCTTACACCTGTCAGAATTGTTAAAATAAAAAAGACAGTAAGTAACAAGTGTTGGGAAGGATATGGAGAAAAGGAACACTTGTGCACTGTTGATGGTTATGTAAGCTTGTACAGCCATTGTGGAAAACAGTATGTAGGTTCCCCAAAAAATTTAAAAATAGAATTACCATATGACTCATCAATTCCACTACTGGCTATTTACACAAAGAAAAATATGCTAATTTAAAGAGATATATGCACCCTATGTTTATTGAAGCAGGTACAAATAGCCAAATTATGGCAGTGTTTATTAACAGATGAGTGGATGAAGAAGTGAGATCCACTCATCTGTCAATAGGCACTTAGGTTGCTTCCACAATTTGTTTCCATAAATATATATAATTTATATGTATTATGCAATGTTTACTCAGCCATAAAAAAGAATTAAATCTTGACATTTGTAATAGCATGGATGGACTTAAAGGATAAAATGCTGAATGAAACAAGTCTGACAGAGAAAAATAAATACCATGATTTTACCCTTCTGTAGAATTTAAGAAACAAAACAAATGGACATAGAAAAAAAGACAAGGAAAAAAAGAGACTTTTTTTGTTTGTTGGTTGGGGTTTTTTGTTTAGAAAAAAAAAAACAGAGTCTTAGTTATAGAGAACAAAATTGTGGTTGATGGAGGGGAAGTTTTAGGAGATGGGTGAAATAGCTGAAAGGGATTAAAAGTACACTTATGATGAGCACTAAATAATGTACAGAATTGCTGAATTATTTTATTGTATACCTGAAACTAATGTAACAGTGTATGTAAATTATACTTCGATAAGTAGATTAGCAAGTAAAATTGAATAATACATTAAAAAGATCATACACCATCATCAAGTGAATATTATTCCAGAGATTCAGGGATGGGTCAACTTCCCCAAATCAATCAATGTGATACATTACATTAATAGAATTAAGGAAAATAATTATATGATCATCTCAATAGATACAGATAACTCATGGACAAAATTCAACATCCATTTATGATAAAATTTCTAAGCAAAGTGGGCATAAAGGGAACATACCTCAACATAATAATGGCTATATATGACAATGTCACAGCTAACATTATACTCCCAATATTAAAAAAAGACAAGGATGTACACTTCTGCCACTTTATTCAACATAGCATTGGAAGTCCTAGCCAGAGCATTTAGGCAAGAAAAAAAGAAAGAAATTAAAGGCATCCTAATTGGAAAGAAAGAGGTAAAACTGTCACTCTTTCCCAAACACATGATATTATATATCCAAAACTCACAAGATTTGACTTAAAAAATTTAGAATAAATAAATTCATTTAAATTGCAAGATACAGGGATGTGTGGGTGATGCAGTCAGTAAAGCATAGGACTCCTGATTTCAGTTCAGGTCATGATCTCAGGGTGATGGATTTGACCCCTAGAATGAGCTCTGTCCTAGGGTGTGGAGCCTGCTTAAGAGACTCTCTCTCTCTGCTCCTCCCTCTATCAAATAACCAAATATTTTTTTAAAAGTAAAATAAAATAAAATTACAAGACACAAAATCAATATTTACAAATACATCAAAATTAATAAAATATCTTGAAATAAATTTAAGCAGATGAAAGATGTGTATGCTAGAAAACATAAGACATTAGTGAAAACAAAAATAAAGAATTCCATGCTTATGATTGAAAGAATTAAAGAATAGTTAAAATGCCCATATTACCCAAAATAATCTATGGATTCAATGCAATACCTATAAATATCATTAACATATTTCATAGAGGTAGAACAAACCACCTGAAAATTTGTATGGAACCATAAAACACTCCAAATAGCCAGACAATGTTGACAATGAAGACAAAGCAGGAGGATCATGCTCCCTGGTTTCAAACAATATTACAAAGCTACAATAACCAAAAGAGTATGGCATTGACATAAAAAATGACACATAGATCAATAGAACAAAAGAGACCCCAGAAATCCATTCCAACATGATTTATTGACAAAAAGTTACCAAGATTATACAGTATTTTACACTATATACAAAAACTAACTCAAAATGGATGAACGTAAACATAAGACCTGAAACCATAAATCTCCAAGAAGAAAACAGGTGATAATCTCCCTGACATCACTCTTAGCGCCAAATGCCAAATGCTTGTGGATGATTTTCTGACACCAAAAGCAAAGAGAGCAAAGGCATAAAGAAGTGAGACTACAGCAAAGTAAAAGGCTCCTGCATAGCAAAGAAAGCAATCCAATTAAAAGGCAATCTAATGAGGGGTGACTGGGTGGCTCAGTGGGTTAAAGCCTCTGCTATCTGCTCAGGTCATGATCCCAGAGTCCTGGGATCAAGTCCTGCATCGGGCTCTCTGCTCAGGAGGGAGCCTGCTTCCCTTCCTCTCTCTGCCTGCCTCTCTGCCTACTTGTGATCTCTGTCTGTCAAATAAATAAATAAATAATTTTTTTAAAAAAGACAATCTAATGAATGGGAGAAAATATTTACAAATCAGATATTTTATGAGGGTTAATATTCAAAAAATATAAAGAACTTATACATCTCAACAGAAAAGAAATGTCAATTACAAAAAGAAATCCAATAATAATTGTGGAGAAAAGAGAATACTTATGTACTTTTGGTGGGAATATAAATTGATGCATCCACTATGAAGAAGAGAATTGTTTCCAAAAGTTTTAAAAATGGAACTATCAGTTGGAGAAAGGTAATTATCACATGGTTTCACTCATATTTGGAATTTAAGAAACAAAACAGAGGATCATAGGGGAAGGGAGTGAAAAATAAAATAAGATGAAATCAGGGAGACAAACCATAGCAAACTCTTAACTATAGGAAACAAACTGAGGATTGATGGAGGGGAATGGGGTAACTGGGTGACGGGCATAAGGAGGGCATATGATGTAATGAGCACTGAGTGTTATATGCAATTGATGAATAACTGAACTCTACACCTGAAACTAATGATACATTATATATTAATTAATTGATTTTAAATAAGATTAAAACATAAATTTAAAAAATAAAAAATTATCATGTGATCCAGCAATTTCACTTCTGTGTTTACCTGAAGAAAATGAAAACACAAACTCAAAAAGATACATGCACTCACATGTTACCTATAACATTACTTACAATAACCAAGATATGGAAACTATTTAAATGTCCACTGATGGGTGAATAGGAAAAAAAAAGTGGGGGCGCTTGGGTGGCTCAGTTATTAAGCATCTGCCTTCAGCTCAGGTCATGATCCCAGGGTCCTGGGATTGAGCCACACTTCTCCCTCTCCTACTCCCCCTGCTTGTGTTCCCTCTCTTGTTGTGTCTCATTCTGTCAAATAAATAAATAAAATCTTTAAAAAAAAAAGTTGTGTGTGTGTGTGTGTAAAACACATAATGGAATATTATTTAGCTTAAAAAAAGAATGAAATCTTGCCATTTGTGACATGGTTGGATCTTGAGGGCATTATGTTTAGTGAAATAAGCCAGAGACAGATAAATATTATGTGATTTCACAAAACCCAGCTCATAGATACAGAGGACAAATTGGTAGTTGCCAGAGACAGGGGATGGGAGTAAAATGGGTGAAGGAGTTCAAAAGATAAAAACTTCCAGCTATAAAATAAATATGTCATGGGGTTATTAAATATAGCATGGTAACTATAGTTAATAATACTGTATTATATATTTGAAAATTGCTAAGAGAGTAAATCTTAAAAGTTCCCACCACAAGAAAAAAATTGTACCTGTGTATAGTGATGGATGTTAACCAAACTAACTGTAGTGATCCTATTGCAATATATGCAAATGTTAAATTATTATGTTGTACATCCCCAATTATGTTATATGTGAATTGTACCTCAATTAAAAAACAATGTCTGATATCCAATCAAAATAAAATAAGCATACAAAATATCAAGAAGATACTATTCATAAATATAGGAAAAACCATGAGAGACTATGGACTCTGAAAAACAAACAGGGTTTTGGAGGGGAGGAGGGTGTGGGGTTTGGGTGAGCCTGGTGGTGGGTATTATGGGGAGCACATATTGCATGGAACACTGGGTGTGTTTCATAAACAATGAATGTTGGAACACACACCAAAAAATTAAATCATATTAAATAAAAATAAATAAATAAATGTGGACAAAAAAAGAAATTATATAAAATGATAAAATTAACAGATAAGGACTACAAGACCACTATTAAAAATTTTATAATATGTTCATGGGTAAATCAACATGAAAAATAACTTAAAATCATGAGAAATAGAAAATATTTTTAAAGACCTAAATAAAACTTCTGTGCTTAAAAATACAGTATCTAAAATTAAATATACTGACTTGGATTTACAGAACAGATGTCATAGAAGAAAAGATGAGACCTTGAAGACTTAGCAATGACTTACAAGGGGAAAAGGACAAAATTGATAGAAGTGAAGTGAAGTGAATGAAGCAATATTAAGTAGTGTAATAGACATGTAACAGAAATCTGAAAAAGAGGAGTAAAAGAAAGAGAAAAATATTTACAGAAATAGTGGCCAATGTTTTTCCAAACTCGATAAAAATTATAAACTCACAGATCCAAGAAATTCTCATGAATTAAAGCAGAAAAGAAAGACAAATGCAGAACAAAAAAAAAGGGGGGGGGCATATTGTTGAAATTGTTGCATATTGTTGAAAGTATATTATTGAAAGAGTATATTGTTAAAAGATTCTTAGAGTGTACATCAAATGTGTCTATTTATTTAAAGACAGACACTGGTAAGGAAAAATGCCTATTATAAACAAGAACATATCAAAAAAATAAAAATTTCGCTTATATTTTGAACCTAAAAAAACAACAAAAATGAACAAACAGAAAAAGCAGAAACAGATCTATAAATACAGAAAACAAACTGGTGGTTGCCAGAGTAGAGGGAAATGTGTGATGGGGAAAATGAATGACTAAGAGTAAGAGATAGAGGCTTCAAGTTACGGAATAAGTCAGGTGGATGAAAAGTACAGCATAGAGAATATAGTCAATGGTATTATAATGGTGTTGTATGATGACAGATGGTAGCTACACTTGTGGTGAGTTGTCAAATCGCTACATTGTACACCTGAAAATAATGTAATATTCTGTGTCAAGTATATTTTAATAAAAAAAAAACAAAAAGAAAACTAGTTAATCAATAGAGATAAAAATATTATTATTATTATTATTACTATTACTATTATTATTATTTCCTTTCAGCATAACAGAATTCATAGTTTTTGCACCACACCCAGTGCTCCATGCAATGCGTGCCCTCCATAATACCCACCATCTGGCTCCCCCAACCTCTTCAAAACTCCCCTGCCCCCCTGCCCCTTCAAAACCCTCAGGTTGTTTTTCAGAGTCCATAGTCTCTCATGGTTCATCTCCCCCCCAATTTCCCTCAACTCCCTTCTCCTCTCCATCTCCCCATATCCTTCCTCCATGTTATTTGTTATGCTCTGCAAATAAGTGAAACCATATGATAATTGACTCTCTCTGCTTGACTTATTTCACTCAGCATAATCTTTTCCAGTCCCATCCATGTTGCTACAAAAGTTGGGTATTCATCCTTTCTGATGGAGGCATAATACTCCATAGTGTATATGGACCACATCTTCCTTATCCATTCGTCTGTGGAAGGGCATCTTGGTTCTTTCCACAGTTTGGCGACCGTGGCCATTGCTGCTATAAACATTGGGGTACAAATGGCCCTTCTTTTCACCACATCTGTATCGTTGGGGTAAATAACCGGTAGTGCACTTGGAGGCTCATAGGGAAGCTATATTTTTAATTTCTTAAGGAATCTCCACACTGTTCTCCAAAGCGGCTGCACCAACTTGCATTCCCACCAACAATGTAAGAGAGTTCCCCTTTCTCCACATCCTCTCCAACACACATTGTTTCCTGTCTTGCTAATTTTGGCCATTCTAACTGGTGTGAGGTGGTATCTCAATGTGGTTTTAATTTGAATCTCCCTGATGGCTAGTGATGGTGAACATTTTTTCATGTGTCTGATAGCAATTTGTATGTCTTCATTGGAGAAGTGTCTGTTCATATCTTCTGCCCATTTTTTAATATGATTATCTGTTTTGTGTGTGTTGAGTTTGAGAAGTTCTTTATAGATCCTGGATATCATCCTTTTGTCTGTACTGTCATTTGCAAATATCTTCTCCCATCTGTGGGTTCCCTCTTTGTTTTGTTGACTGTTTCCTTTGCTGTGCAGAAGCTTTTGATCTTGATGAAGTCCCAAAGGTTCATTTTTGCTTTTGTTTCCTTTGCCTTTGGAGACATATCTTGAAAGTTGCTGTGGCTGATATCAAAGAGGTTACTGCCTATGTTCTCCTCTAGGATTCTGATGGACTCCTGTCTCACGTTGAGGTCCTTTATCCATTTCGAGTTTATCTTTGTGTACGGTGTAAGAGAATGGTCGAGTTTCATTCTTCTACATATAGCTGTCCAATTTTCCCAGCACCATTTATTGAAGAGACTTTTTTCCACTGAATATTTTTTCCTGCTTTGTCGAAGATTATTTGACCATAGAGTTGAGGGTCCATATCTGGCTCTCTCCTCTGTTCCACTGGTCTATCTGTTTTTATGCCAGTACCATGCTGTCTTGGTGATCACAGCTTTATAGTAAAGCTTGAAATCAGGTAACATGATGCCGCCAGTTTTATTTTTGTTTTTCAACATTTCCTTAGCAATTTGGGGTCTCTTCTGATTCCATACAAATTTTTAGAATAATTTGCTCCAGCTCTTTGAAAAATACCAGTGGAATTTTGATCAGAACGGCATTAAAAGTATAAATTGCTCTAGGGAGTATAGACATTTTAACAATGTTTATTCTACCAATCCAAGAGAATGGAATGGTCTTCCATTTTTGTGTCTTCTTGAATTTCTTTCATGAGTTTTCTGTAGTTCCTCGAGTACAGATCCTTTACCTCTTTGGTTAGGTTTATTCCCAGGTATCTTATGGTTCTTGGTGCTATAGTAAATGGAATCGATTCTCTAATTTCCCTTTCTGTATTTTCATTGTTAGTGTATAAGAAAGCCACTGATTTCTGTACATTGACTTTGTATCCTGCCACGTTACTGAATTGCTGTATGAG
>PISX010029418.1:0-20061 GCA_004024625.1 Mellivora capensis
CAACCCAGGCCCTGAACAGCTTACTGTTTGCTGATACTAATCAGCCAGGACTGTGCATTGAAGTCCCTGGCCAGACAGGACCAACAGTTCTGCTTTGCAAATGGGGAAAGTCACAGGCTATGCTCTGTATTCTAGTATCATTGTAAGCAGGGCTGGTGGATGCACTGTGTAGCCTATGATGTGCTTTGGTTGGGTTTTCTGGTAGGGTGGCCTGAAAGCTATATTGAGCAGTGGCAGGGATATAAATTAGTTTTCCTACCAAGAAGCAGTAGAACCAGCTCCAAGGCAGGTAAGGCTTATTGTGGTCTTGACTGTAGCTGACCAAGGCCCCAAGTTCTCTGGCTGAATAGGGCCACTAGTTTGTTCTGCAGACTGTCAGCTATGACTTCCAGACTCCACTCAATTATTGATGGACTATATAACTTTCCAGTTGTTCCCACCAGGCTTCTTATCAGGTGGGGCTGTGATCTTTACTCATCAGTGGCTGGGGCAATGACTGTGCTCCCCTACATGGACAAGGGAACACCAGGATGCAGGCCTGGGAAATTCCTCTTAGGAGGATCCAAAATAGGCAGAGCTGCACCCCAAAGAGTTCCCTGGTCTGGGTGTACTATGGGCTTGGTTCTACTCATGAGCAAAACTACTGGCTGGGACTACTACTTGAGTGCTTCAGATAGGAAATTAGTTGACCAAGATCTGAGTTATGTTTAGCTTCTCCTCCATCACAATCAGATTTCCCATGTTGAAGCTCTGAAGATACTCCTGCGCTCTCTGTGGGGTGAGACCTGAGTGGAGACTCCCAAGAAACAACACTGGGGGGAGCCCCGAGGCCCTAATAGGCTCTCTTTGCCCCCTGGATGAACTCTAACTTCAGGGAAAACCTCAAACTTGTGTTCCTGTACCAGCCTATGGGAGGGACAGTGCTCTTGCCCTGCTAATGCTATTTTTCTGGGGTTCCTTAGTGCAAAGGGGTGCTTCACTCTCACCCTCAAGTTTTAGCGTTCTCTCAGTGGTGTCTTGTCCAAGAATCGTTAAGTGTGTGTGTGTATGTGTGTGTGTGAGAGAGAGAGAGAGAGAGAGAAAATAAGGAATGTCCAGTGTCACTACCTTGGTCGTTCATTGTCATCTTTTTGATAGTAGCCATTCTAACAGGTACACAGTGGTACATCATCTTGATTTTAATATAACTTCTCTCTGATCATGAGTAATGTTGAACACCTTTTCATGTTCCTTTGAATATCTGTGTATGTTCTTTGGAGAAATATCTATCTAGATCCTCTGCCCCCATTTTAACCCACTGAGCCACCGAGGTGCCCCCTCTGCCCCCATTTTAATGGAATTATTTGTCCTTTTGCTTTTGAGTTGTATGGATTATTTATGTATTTTGCATATTAACCCCTTATTATATCAATAATTTGCAAATGTTTTTCTCCCATGTTATAGGTTGCCTTTTCATTTTGTTGATGGTTTCCTTTGCTGTGGAGAAGGTTCTTAGTTTGATAAAGTCTCACTTGTTTATTTTTGCTTTTTTTGTCTTGCTTTTGGTGTCAAATGCAAAAAACATTTAGCAAGACTGAAGTTAAGCAGCTTAGTGACAGTTTTTTTTCTAGGAGTTTTATGATTTCAGGTCTTGAAATCTTTATTCCATCTTGAGTTAGTTTTTACATATGGTAAAAGATAGTTCAGTTTTATTCTTTTCCATGTGGCTGTCCAGTTTTCCCAACACCATTTTTTGAAGAAGCTATCATTTCTTCATTGTATATTTTTGCCTCCTTTATCCTAAAATAAATGATCATTTATGTGTGAGTTTATTTCTGGGCTTTCTATTTAATACATTGATCTATATATTTTTTTATGCCTTTGTGATACTTTTTTGATTACTAGATCTGTAATACATTTTGAAATCAGAAGCATGATACCTTTAGCTTTTGTCTTCTTTCTTAAGACTGTTTTGACTTTTAGGGGTCTTCTGTGATTCCATAAAAAATTTTAGGATTTCCTATTCTCTTTTTATGAATGTTACTGGAATTTGAATAGGGATTGCATTCATTGTGTACTTTGCTTTGGGTACTATGCATATTTTAACTATTGATTATTCAGTCCATGAGCATAAAACATTTTTCTATTATTTGTATTTTCTTTCATTTATCACATCAATATCTTATAGTTTTGCATGTGCAAGTCTTTTAACCCCTTAGTAAAATTTGTTGCTAAGGTATTTCATTCTTTTTGATGCAGTTATAAATGGGACTGTTTTCTTAATTCCTCTTTCTGATAGTTTATTATTACTGTATAGAGATGCAACAGGCTTTTGTGTGATTTTGAATCGTACAACCTTCTGAATTTGTCAGTTTTGATAGGTTTTGGTAAAAGTCTTTAGGGTTTTCTATATAGATTATCATGTCATCCCCAAATAGTGACAGTTTTCATTCTTTCTTTTTGATTTGGATGCAATTTATTTCTTGTCGAACTGCTCTGGCCTGGAATTCTAATACCATCCTGAATAAAATTGGTAAGAATGGGTATCTCATTTCCTATTCTTAGAGGAAAACCTGTCAGCTTTTTACCATTAATATGATGCCAACTGTGACTCTGTCATATATAGACTTTATTGGGTTGAGGTACATTCCCTCTGTACCCACTTTGTTGAGTGTTTTTATCATGCATGTATATTGAACTTTGTCAGGTTCTTTTTCTGCATCTGTTGAGCTGATCATATAATTTTCTTTCATTTTGTTACTGTGGTACATCATATTCATTTGTGAATGGTGAATTATCTTTGCATTTGTGGAATGAATTCCACTTAATCATGGTGTATGATCTTTTTAATGTACTATTAAATTCAGTATGCTTATATTTTGTTTTATTCTCTAAATTTTGAGAGGGATGTGGGAGGAAGAACAGAAGGAGAGGGAGAGAGAATCCTAAGCAGGCTCTGTGCCCAGCGTGGAGCCCAACATCTCTCAACCCTGACTGAGATGGTGACCTGAGCTAAAATTAAGAGTCAGACACTTAACTGATTTAGCCACCCAGGCACTCCTCTCTTTTTTTTTTTTTTTTTAAGTTTTTGTTTGTTCGTTTTTACTTTTTATAGTAATCTCTACACCCCACATGGGGCTCAAACTCAGGACCCTGAGATCAAGAATTCATGCTCTTCCAACTGAGCCAGGCAGGCACACCAGTATCCTTATATTTTGTTGAAGATTTTTGCATCTATGTTCATCAGGGATGGCCTGAAATTTCATTTTCTTGTGGTATTCTTGTCTGCTTTTATTATCAAGGTAATGCTGGCCTCATAGAAAGGGTTTGGAAGGAGTCCCTCTTCTTAAGGTTTTGGAAAGAGTTTGAGAAGAATTAATATTAATTTTGCTTAAATCTTTGGAATTCCCCAATCAAGCCATCTGATGCCCTTTGAATTCTTGGAAGACTATTGATCACTGACTCAATCTCCTTACTCTGCTCATATTTATTACTGATTCATTCTCCAGTAGCTTGCATGTTTTTGGGGGAGCTGTTTCTCCTGTGTTCAGTTTGTTGTCATACAGTTCATAATAGTATTTTAGGATCCTTTGTATTTTCCTGCTACTGGGTTGTAGCATCTCGTCTTTCATTTCTGATTTTATTTAACTCTTTTTTCTTGATGAATCTATATATAGCTTGTCAACTTTTTCAAAAAATAGCTCAGTTTCATTGAGCTTTTCTATTGTCTTTTTTGTCCTTATTTAATTAATCTGGCCTTTGTTGTAACCTTGCTTCTGCTAGCTTCAGGCTTCATCATTCTTTTTTTTCTAGTTTGATGGAGGCATAAAGTAGAGTTCCTTGTTTACTTGAGAGCTTTCTTGTTCTGTTAGAGGCATTATTATGACCTTACCTCCTAGAACTGCTTCTGCTTTATCCCATGAGTTTTGATATGTTGGTATGTATTTTCATTTATCTCGTTACTTTTTGTTTTTTTCATTTCTTCTTTGACCCATTGGATGTGCAGTACCATGTTGTTTAATCTCTACATATTTGTGAAATATCAAGTTTCCTTATAATTGACCTGAAGTTTTAAACTCTTACAATCAGGGGCACCAGGGTGGTGCAGTTGCTTGGGCATCAGACTTGGTCTGGCTCAGGTTGTGATCTCAGTGTCATGGGGTTGAGCCTTGCTTGGGGTTCTGCACTCTGTAGTCTGCTTGGGACTCTCTCCCTTTCCATCTTCCTCTGCCCCTCCCTACCACGTGCACTCTCTCTTTCTCTCAAACAAAAAAATAAATCTTTAAAAAGTTTTAAACTGTTAACAATCTGAAAAGCTACTTGTTATGATTTCAGTCTCCTTAAATGTATTAAGACTTTTTTTTGCCTAATATATGATATATCCTGGAGAATGTTTCATGTGCACTTGAGAAAAGTATGTATTTTACTGCTTTTAGATGGACTGTTTTGTGAATACCTATTAAGTTCATCTCACCTAATACTTCATTTAAATCCAGTGTTTCCTTATTGGTTTTCAGTCTGGATAATCTGCCATTGATGAGAGTAAAGTATTGAAGTTCTCTACCATTTATTACTATTTATTTGTCCCTTTTGGTATGTTAATGTTTGCCTATTTAATTACTCCAATTAATTTGGGGTGCATAAATACTTACAAGTGTTTAATCCTCTTATTTGCCTATTACTGTATAATGACCTTAATTTGTCTCTTAATATAGTCTTTGTATTGAAGTCTCTTTCCCTGATATACATAGAGCTATCGCTGCTTTCTTTTGCTTTCCACTGGCACAGAATGTCTTTTTCTATCCCTTCCCTCTCAGTCTGTATGTATCCTTATAGCTGAAGAGAGTCTCTTATAGGCAGTGTATAGTTCTGTCCTTTTTAAAAAATTCACTCAGCCACTCTCTCTTTTAACTGAAAAGTTAGCGCATTTATTTATTTTTTACTTGAGAGAGATAACATAAGCAGGGAGAGGGGCAGAGGGAGAAGAAAGGGTTGTAGACTCTCCGCTGAGTGCAGAGCCCGACACAGTGCTTGATCCCAGAACCCTGAGATCATGACTGGAGTAGAATCAGACACTCAACCAACTAAGCCACCTAGGTGCCCCTACTTTTTTTCTTAAAATATCCTTGTATTTTTAAGTAATTTCTATATCCACCGTGGGGCTTGAACATAAAACTCCAAGATCAAGAGTCCCATGCTCTACTGAGTCTATTAACTTTTAATTATTCATAGATATGGACTTAATGCCATTTTGTTAGTGATTTTCTGCCAGTTTTATAATACCTTTTGTTCTTCTATTCTTTTTTTGACCTCCTTTTGTGATTTGATGATTTTCCACAGTGATGTGCTTAGATTCCTTTCAGTTTACCTCTTGTGTATCTACTAAAGGTTTTGGGGGTTTTTATTTAAGTGTAATTAACATAGTGTGAGGTATTAGTTTCAGGTGTACAACATACTGATCTGACAATTCTATACTCAGTGCTCACCACGATAAGCATTGTCACCATGCATTATTACAATATTGTCTATATTCCTTATGAATTATTTTTACTTTGTGACTTATTTTAGAACAGGAAGTTTGTATCTTTTACAGTCCCTGAGCATTGAATATCTTTCTTTTTATTTGTGTCACCTTAAATTAATTTCATCAGTGTTTTATAGTTTTCAGAGTATAGGTCTTTCACATCCTTGGCTAAATTTACTCCTTGGTATTTTATTTTATCTGACGCAACTTTAAATGGAATTGTTTTCTTAAATTCTTTTTCTGTTTCTCCATTATAGTGTGTAGAAATACAACAAATTTCTGTGTATTGAGTACCCTGCAACTTCACTGAATTCATTTGTCAATTATAATGGTTATTTTATTTTGCTTGGTGTGGTCTTCAGAGTTTTCTATATGTAGCACTATGATATCCACAAATAGGGACGGTTTTACTTCTTCCTTAACAATGTGGATGCATCTTAATTATTTTTCCTAGTCTGATTGCTGTGGCTAGGACTTCCAGTACATGTTTATAAAAATGAGAGTGGACATCTTTGTCTTTTTCTTGATTTTGGGGGGGAAAAGAAGTCTGTTTTTCATCATCAAGTGTGGTGTTAGCTATGGGCTTGTCATATATGGCTTTTATTATGTTGAGGTATGTTCCCTCTTAACTCACTTTGTTGAAAGTTTTTATTGTGAATGGATGTCTTGTCAAATGCTCTTTCTCCATCTATTAAGAGGATCATAAGATTTTTATCCTTTCTCTTGTTAATGTGATTTATCACATTGATTTGATTTGTGGATACCGACTCACCCTTGAATGCCTGGGTTATATCCCACTTAATTGTGGTAATATTTACATCTGTTATATCTTCTCAGGGGATTGATCCATTTACCATTATATTATGCCAGTTGTCTCTTATTATTACAGTCTTTCTTTAAAGTCTATTTTCTCTGATACAAGTAGAGCTTCTCTGCTTTATTTATCATTTGGATGAAATACCTTTTTTCATCCCTTTATCTATGTCTATGTCTCTTTAAGGCTATAGTGAGTTATTACTTCTAGGCAACGTATAATTGGATCTTGATACCCTGAGCCATTGTTTTAGAAAATTTAATCCATGTACATTTAAAGCAATTATTGATACTTATTGATAACTATTGATGAAGTAATTATTTGATATTTGATAAGTAATTTTGTCAGTTATTTTCTGGGTGTTTTGAAGATCCATTGTCCATTGTTTCATATCCTCTCTCGTTTTGTGTTCTGATGTTTTTTGGTATCGGTATGCTTTGAACTGTTTGTGATGTTGTTTTGCGTAATTACTATAGAGTTTTCTTTTGAAGTTACCATGAAGTTTACGTAAAATATTTGAAAATTGTATTTTAAACTAAAAATGAACTTGAGCAGCATTCTTAAACTTTACACTTTTTCTACCTCTGTTTTAAGTTACTGATGTTACAGTATGCATATTTTTAAATATTTTACATCTAGTAACAGAATAGTGCAGATATGGTTGTTTTTACTATGTTTTAAAACTTTTAAACTATAAGTGCAAGTGTATTATGTACCATTCCATATTACAGAATCTGTTACTGTATATTTGCCAGTGCCAGTGAGTTTTATGCTATCTTCTTATGTTTCTGTGATGTTAATTGTCTTCTTTGTGTTTCCACTCAACTCCCATTAGCATTTGTTCTAAGGCAGGTGTAGGTGAATTCCTTCAGCTTTTGTTGACTCAAGATAAGTCTTCATCTCTCCTTCATTTTTGAAGAAAAGCTTTCCAGGGTATAGAATTCTTGATTCAGATTTTTCTTTAAATATTTTGAATATGTCATCCCATTGTTTCCTGCCTGGAACATTTCTTTTGAGAGATGGATAGTTTTTGGGGTGGGGGTTTCCCTTGCATGTAACTTTCCTCTTTTCTCTTGCTAGCTTCAAAATTATTTATCTCTGACTTTTCACAATTTAGTGATAATAAGTCTCTGTGCAGCCCTATTTGGGCTCAACCTACTTTGGGTCCTTTGGCTTTTATGTATCTGGATTTTGTTTTCTCTCCCCAGGTTTTGAGACATTTTCAGCCATTTTTTGTTTTAATATATTTTGTCGCTTACTCTTTCTCTTCTCCTTGTAGAATTCCCATGATGGTGAGTAGTATTTCTTTTGATGGTGTCCCATTAATAGTAGGAGATATATATTTAAAAAATTTTCCCTGATTGTAGAACTTCTAATGTTCTTTCAGTCACAGATTATTTCTTCTGCATGGTCAAATCTGCTTTTGAAGCTCTTTTTTGAATTCAATTCACTCGTCATATTGTTCAGCTCTAAGAATTGTTTGGGTTTTTGTTGTTGATGGTATTAGTGGAACTTCTCGTTTTGTACATGTATTATTTTTCAAATTTCGTTAAATTGTGTGTTCTTGTAGTTCACTAAACATGTTTTAAATTTTCAGTTTTTATAAATTTATTTTTATTATGTTATGTTAGTTGCCATACAGTACATCATTAGTTTTTGATGTAGTGTTACAGGATTGTTTACGTATAACACCCAGTGCTCCATGTAATCCGTGCCCTCCTTAACACCCATCACCAGGCTCACCCCATCCCTCCACACACCCTCCCCTCTAAAATCCTCAGTTTGATTCCTGGAATCCATAGTCTTTCATGGGTCATCTCTCACTCCGATTCCCCCCCCCTTTCCAAACATTTTTAAAAGGATTATTCTGGAAAACAAGATAGGTTGGGGGGAGGCTAATTCAGAATTTTTATCTGGTAATTGATCTCCATTTCTTTAAAGTCACTTATTGGAGCTTCAGGTTTTCTTTGGTGCTTTCTGTTATCTTATTTTTAATGATCCTGATTCCTTATGTTGGTATTTACACATTCAAATAAGTGATTCCTTTTCCATACTTTATAGGTTTGAGTAGGCCTAGACACTTCTCACCAGGAAGCTCAATATAGCTTTCTGGAAATATCTGCTAAGAACATCCTTGTGGTAGTGGGGCTTGCTATCTGGGTCTTTTAGGGTGGAGGTACCTGCCCAACCTCTGAAGCTAGGGTAGAGAGGTGGGGGGTGGCAGTCTCAGAATAGTTGGATTAAATTGCTGGTTTGATTCCTTGCCTAAGTCAAGTGCTAGGATGGGCTCTGCAAGTTGCCTGGTTTCTCTGGTCGGCATACTAGACATTTGGGACTGGGTACTATACTCAGCAGCTGGTGGGACTGTGAGTGGCTTCCATGCCCTGGCAGGACAGCAGGCCAGGGCCCAGGACACACATGACACATTGGGGACCTGAATCAGGCAAGAGTGTACACCGAATTTCCTGACCAAACAAGGCTATTGTTTTTTTTCTATAAATGGGGGCTAGCTTCCCATGTGCTCTGGCTGACTTCTCTGAGAAGGCAGGCTGAGGCCTTATTCAGCAATGAGTGAGACTACAAATTAGTTTCCCTGTCCTGGCACAGGGGGAAGATCAGCTCCAAGGCTGGTAAAGCCTTGTCTTTTCTCAAGCCAACCCATTTCTCCAGTTTCCTAGCTCAGCAGGGTTACGAGCCTTGCTCTGCAGACTATCAGCTCTGCCTTTCAGGTTCTCCACTCCAGAATTGATGGGCTATGTAGCTTCCCAGGTGTTTGAGTCTGGGTTTCTGGTTTGGTGGTGTTGGGAGTTTTACTTAATGGTGAGTAGGGTATGAATTAGCTCCTCTGATGGGGCAAATCAGGGGAACCCTCCACTACCTGGCACTCGCTTCATTCTGTGGATGGTTAGCTCTGCCTGCCCTACTGTCTGCACAAGCGTTGCCAGGCTCTGCAGCTTCCGGGGTTTCCTGCGGGCCTTTCTGGTTACACTGGGCAGAGGGCTGGGCTCTGGCTCAGCTCCCCTGCCTGGGTGGGGGAAGACTGGGATCCAGGGCTGGGGAGGCTACTGATTAGAGGACCCAAAGGGGGCAGACCCGCCCTATGGTGAGTTGCCAGGTCAGACTGAGCCACATGCTTGGTTCCTCAGGTGAGCAAACTGCTGATCGGGACCACTGCTTGGGTGCTGCGGGGAGGAAATCTATTGGCAAAGATGGCCAAGTCCTGTAGTCTCGCCCACAATTTCTGGGAGTCGAGACTAGAGTGGGAGCTCCCAAGAAGCAACCCATAATGGTGGGGTCACTGGATATCTACCCTGGGACTTCCTTTCCCTGTGAAGTATCCAGAGGCTCGGCAGGGGTCTCTCTGTGCCATGCTCTGCCGGCCTCGGGGAGGGCAACGTAGGCAAGCAGCTGGCTGGGTCTCTCAGTCTCCATGGTGCAGGGCTGCTTCAGCCTCATCCCCGTTCTAGGAATCTCTCAGTGGTATCTTGTCCAGGAAGAGTTGCTAGTTGCTCTTCTTGTGGGGGAGGGTGAGGTCAGAAACGAAGGAAAGACCTATGCTATCTGGGTGATATCCGTCTCTAAAATATCTTAGGACATGAAGAATGAAGCAGGAATGGTCTCACAGCAACGGTTCTCAAGTGTGGCCCCTGGAGCAGGAGGACTCAGAACATTAAACTATATTTTATGAGGTATGTGGTATCGTTCTTGAAGACTAGTTAGAACATTTCTGCCTCTAATCCTAAAAATGGTAAAATGTAAACCTAGTTTCTGGTTTCTTAAATTTGGGAGCAGAATATTTAATTACCACAAATATATTCTTAGACCAGCGGCAAAGCCCAAAGCAGTACTTAAAACTAAAATGAAAAATATGGAGTAAAAAGAGTGTTCCTTAATAATGTTGTAAAACTGAGAGTATACCAGTGCAAAGTCTCAAGCTATTGTTTCAAGTAAGTTGAATTCAACAAATATTTACAGGACTAGAGATGTACACTGTTCGTGTTCGTGAAGCAAATACGCAGGATGTTTTATGAGAGAAGGATTTGGGAAGTGACAGCCTCCGCTTCAGTCCTTTGTCTATAACGGATTCACTGGGATGATGCTGTTAGTAGCTGATTCTGTTTCCGTTACTGCACCTAAAAAGGAAGTTTCTACTCCAGTACCGAACCAGCACTATGCACTTAGCACTTATCAGTTCCTTTTTCTTACTGCTTTAAATCCTTAATATGTATTCATGTTAAGGACAATTTGAAGAATTTCCTTTATGTGTAAGTTTTTAAATCTTTATATTGGTCTTGCTAATTTTGTTTCTCTTGCCTAAACTGTTTTTTCTCCTCCAGTTGATTCTAAAAGTATAAATTTAACAGGGCCTATCCTGGATTCTGAATTGGTGTTTTTCTAGTATACTAAAAACAGTATTGTTTTCCTTTGGCAAACAAACAAAACACCCAAATGAATATTTTCATGGTCTCTTGTGAAGTACCCCCTTGGCTAACAAATCAAAACAGAAATCTCTGCCCTGAGATCACAGGCTCAGAATAGCAAAGATAGTAACAAACCTTTTTCTTTCTTTCTTTTTTTTTTTTGAAGAGATATTTGTGGAGGTTAAGGGCAAATTAAACTCCCCAGTCAAGACATCTCCTCAGGAGCACAGGCTATAACCGCTTGCCCATCACCTCCAACTCCAAAGTATCGTCTGCCCTAAATATTGAGTTCTCTGAGAATGAAGTTAGTGATTCAGGTATATTTGAACCATTACCACTGCACTTGGAAGGTATGCTTTTAAGTTGCTATTCTGTAGGAACTCTTGGCAACCAGTAACCCATTGGGACTATTAAAGTAATGTAGGCCCTTCTAACAGAATATTAATATGACGCAGCATTTAAAAAATCACTACAATTTCAGGAACTAAATTGAGGTATTATTTATTTGTAACATATTTACATTCTTACAAAATTGTTCTTATTCAATACATCATCCTGCATAGTATCTTAAGATTGAACATCATATGCTGGAAATAAAAATCCAACTTTCTCAGTTTATGCATTACCCAACATCTTTTGGATCACAAAAATACCATCAATTTGGATTCAGAGAACATAAACATCTGTTGGGAATTTTTTGTAGTCAAGGAACAATGTAAATTCAACAACATAAAGTAAGTAACTTGACCCTGAGTGTACCAGTAATTTGCATAATTTTTGAATACATGCATATCATACTTTCCTTAACCTTACCAGTATACCACCACTTGGTTTAAATTCAGTCATCTTGATTTTTCTACCTCATTAATCCTTAAGATAAAAAGGAACAAAGAATGGGGAAGTAATTAAGAGACAAGGAGGAGAAAACTGGACCCGCCAGAAGCTTTCCAACAGTGGCACAGCCCCGGTCCAGGCTTATTAACCGAAGGGTCTTGGAGTCTCAGAGTTCCCTTCTGTCACCCGAGGCTGATGTTACATTACTCTTGCTGCATTTTTTTCTGTTGTCTTTCACACTGCTTAATTAAAACAAAAGTGTACCAGCTGAGGAAGTTGACTAAATGATTCCTGGAGCGCTTCAGAAGAACAAATATTGAAGACCCGACCACAAGAACAGTGGTGAAGAACTGTGTTAGAGACTAGTTTTCCTGAGAAGCTTGAGGGACAAAAAAAAGCAAAGAGCCCAGAGTCTGACTCTCCCTCAGAAATGCTAGTGTCGGCAGGAGATGAGCCTGAAGGGCAAAGAACCGGGGGCAGCTGGGTGCTGGTGAGGGGGAAATGTGGCCTCTGACTGAGGGCTCGCTTATCTCAGGCCAACACTCACGACAGGCCTGCCCGGCTCAAGCCACTGTGGCATGTACGAGGTAAGGAGATACTTTTCTTGCCCCTCATATAACAAATCTAAAGATGAAAAAATAAGCATGAGGTGGAGAAAACCGCGTGTGGAGTCAGTCATGCTTGGATGACTTTCAATGGTAACTGTTGGCCAAAAAAAGCATCAGAGGCAAAAACCGGATGGTGGGTTTCTCTCTTCCATGTGCCCTTCCCTAATCCTCCTCGCCCACTCACACTGTTACAAAGGGCCAAAGGCTCAGCAGGGATGGGAAAATTACCTGGCTTCACACAAACCACCACATAACCGAAGAATTTGAGGACTGTGGAAAACTTGTACTCTAAGGGGATGTCCATGTTTGTGATTCTATGAAAACAGCCCTCAAAGACCTAAACTATTTGAGGCTTGGTAAAATAAAAAGAAGAAGAGAAAACAGACATTTTTTTTAGGACCTCTAAGTTCCCTGTAACGGGACGGAAAGTGGCCTATTCGCATTCGCATATTCCAAGAACAGGCATCCTTTGTCCCTGTGATTTGTCACCTGGCCAATGCCATGATAAATACTGTTAGAGAAGTGTAGCTTTTTTTAAAATAAAGGATAAAAAAGCAAGTGGTACAGAAAGGCTTCTCTTTTTTATTAATCAGATGGAGAAAACATGAAGTGTTGCACAAATAGCAATGAAAGGGGAGAAAATCACTCTAATCCTATCACGCCACAGCAACTGGTTATAGGTCTTTTCTCTCCTTTTAATGACAGACAAGTCTGAATTTCACCAAGCAATAATCATACAGTGCTTGGAAATGAACAGAGAGTTGTGAAAATAATGCTTCTCGTCCTCAGGTGGTAAAAGGAAAAATCGAGTAAGTACTCAAAGTAATACAAAGCAATGTTACCTGTAGTGACAGTGCAGGATAAGAGCTTCAACACCCTTTATAAGATTGTGCTAATTAATTTACAGCTAAAGAACTGTATAGACGAGTAAGTAAAAATTAAATTACATTTGTGTAAGAAACTGTCTTCAAAACATTACAGGAACTTGCGTACGTAGAATCCAAAGTATAAGACAAACTATTTAAATTCTGATTTATATAAATCCAAAAATGCTAAAATATATTATTTCGGGCTGGGGGGAGGGAGAAGCTTTAGTCACTAAATACAAACATGATGAACTAGATAAACCAGGTTGAATATTAAATAGTTTCACTGAAAACTTCCATAAAGAGTAAAGGCAGAATGGCATCAAGTTAGAAAAGCAGTGTTTAAGGCAAACTAAATATTAAGTAACCTTAATTAAAAGAGGAGGAATACAACCCCATAAATAACGAAGTAATTCCTCTGAAAAATTTCTATACGACACGAGAATATATGAGTGGAATGACTTGTCTGAGTTTACTTGAAAATATTGAATAGTACTATATAAAAATAACAGAAATGCTTCTGATTTAAAATACACTCAAATCATGGGCCACTTAGTTGTCAGAGCAAAGAAAAATAAAACAGTACTGCAATGTCTCAGAGTCTAAATAGGTGAAATGCCAAAACTTACTTTGAAATAAACCTTTCTTTTTTTTAGAGGATGTGTGTATGTACATGATGACAAAAAAAAATCCCATTATTTTGGCCCATGTAAAAAGTATGCACAGAAACGTGCACCGTCTCCCTGCAAGTAGGTGTCTGAGGGTCAGCTGCTGAGCACGCGGTTCGGTGTCAGACCTGAGATCACCCGCTAAACACAAAAAGCATCAAGGACTAAGAAGAGAGAAATCATGAAATAAACAATGACATGTTCTTCAATCTTCAACAAAATAATCAAGTACGTATCATTAAGTTAAAGGTCGTAGCACATGAATTTGCACCGTACAGATTTGGTATATCAAACTGTTCTATAAAAATAATTTTTTTCTAAGAACTGTGGTACGTGAAATGACACGATCACAGCAAGGATCTGTTTCTTTGCAGCTACTGGAATGACACCGTGCCTTTCTAGGAAAGATCAAGTGTAGCCTAGAGGCACATTCGCAAGCCCCTGACATCTGCTGGAGCTCCCCACATGGGGATGGGACCAAGTCTTTACCGCCACGCTCCAAGCGAAGAGGTCGCTGCGCCCTGGGTGAGTCTCCTGTCACACGGTCCTGGGGGGCAGGCGCTGTTTATACATTCCAGCAATGGCTTTGGCTGCGCTGTAGATCATCTGCCGGCGAGACATGCCAGTGAATGTCAAGTGCCAGTCAGTCCGCGTCACGTTCACTAAGCTCTTTTCCAGGACTTCACCCACTGTCACCAGAAGGCCTGACCACCTCAGACTGTAGTCCTGGGGAGTGAGACTTTGAGCCTGTGGAAAAACGAAGCTGGGTATGATTTATATTGCATTGAAAAAAAAATGACTGGGCCTAGCTCTAAGCGACATCCCAAAGTCCCTTAGTATAGATGACGACAAACCTCGAGAAACACACTATGCTGGCAGCTCTGTGAGGTGACAAGGCTAAGGCTACGAAGACTCAGAACACTACTATACACACCTCCTCTGTTCAGTGTCCACTCAGTCTTAATCTCATGACGCCATCTAACAGCACTCCAAGGCCTGAGGTTCCAGTAGGAGTCCGCGCTGCTTCAGGTTAAGAGGAAGAGGGATGCTGAGCACACACGCCTCCACCCCTAACCTTTCCTGTCCTTTTCCACAGTCCCTCCCTCATCAGTGTGCTCTTCTCTGAGCCTTCCCATCATCTGAAATGTCCACTGACATCTCGGCCTATATGTTGTCTAATTCATTAGGCATCTGAGGTTCTAACATTTGATCATCAGGTCTGATTTTTGTGTTGATTTTCCAGCACATATATATCTTAATTAGCTAACAGTTAACACTATGGTAGTTATTTCTAACAAACACATTTCAATTCTATTGAAATCCTTTTTTCTCCTTTAACATGCTCATGTTTGAACTGAGTAAACTGATGAGCTATTGCTTGAACCATCAGGCCATTTCTGGGATAGACCAATCTTGGCCAGGCTGTTCTGTTTGTGATCCTGTGATTTACAATTAAAAATACATATACACCTGACCCCTGAACAATGTAGAGGTTAGGCAGAGTGACCACCTGGTATAGCTGAAAATCCACAATATAACTTTTGACTCCCCCAAAACTTAATTACAACAGCCTATTGTTAAACAGAAGCCTTAGTGATAAGTCAATTAACATCCCCTTTGTAATGTTATATGTATTATATACCATATTCTTGAAGTCCACTAAGCTACAGAAAAAATGTTAAGAAAAGCAAAAAGAGAAACTACCAAGAACTTCGAAGAGTCTGCTTATAAATGGACCTGTGCAGTTCAAACCCGTGGTACTCAAAGGTCGGGTGTAGCTTGTCTTTCCACCCCCTCCCAGCTCCAGGACAGGGAGAGAAGCTGCAAGATGATTAATCAATGGTGAATGATTGACTCAATCATGACTATCCAATGAAGCCTCCATAAAAACCCCAAAAGGCTGGAGTTGGGAGAGCTTCTGGGTTAGTGCCCATATGGAGATTCCAGGAGAGCAGCAGGCTAGGAGAGTACACACAAGCTCTGCACCCTTTTCCGGGATCTCGCCCTCTGCATCTCTTCCATATGCCTGTTCCCGGGTTCTATCTTTTCATAATAAATAAGCAACTTAGTGAGTAGAGAGGGTTCCTGAGAAGGAGGGGATTGTTAGAACCAATCTGTAGAACCAGACCAGACACCTGGACTTGTCACTGGACTCTGCGATGGGGAGGGGCCAGTCTTGTAGGACAGTCCTTATTCTGTGGGATTGGATACTATCTCCAGGTGTAGAGTCAGAATTGAGATGAAACGTCACACCATCTGGAATCCTAAAATTCCTTGGTGGTGTGGAAAAAAACCCTCCCACACACAGGAATTGGGTCTGAAACCTCAGTAGTTGGTGTCAGGAGAGGTACTTGGCTAGAACAGCCCTGGTTCCTTGAAGTGTGTAGCTTACGAAGAGCAGGGAGGAAAAGCTGAGGGCTGAAGAACCTCTGGCTGCTGGGTGGCCACGTGGTCAGTGCTGGAATGGAGCAGCATCTGGGCTGCAGTCCGTCACAAAAGGTAAGGTTACCATGGAAATTAGAGATGGATCTATCTCCTGGAAAGCTGGTTTACTGAATACATAGAGAAATGCAAACTAGTAAGAGAAAGGCAAAACAATCCACCACTTGGTGGTGGTTCTCTACCATAGCTAACATCAAAGTAAAAAGACAATGCTGAGTCTGGCCTTGATGCTGGATGAGTATACTTAGAGACACAATTTGATGGAATTACAGTCAAATCTGTAAGGAAACTGTTAGGTGTGAAGAGGCCTGATGTGAAATGGCCTGTGATACCTGACTGTATTGTGAGGACGAACACTGCAGTCTCCCTGGGAAAAGCTTCCCAGACCTAGTATGCTGAAACTGAAACAGTAGAGATATGCCCTTCATGCATGATTAGCTGGACATGCTATCTTTGAACCAGGAAGACTGTGTGGGCCCACACGGTGTGGAACAGGAGCTGGTATGCTAGCAGGGGCTAATTCTCCGTGCCACTGCCCAAAGTGGAGCTTAGACTGAGGCTTATGGCAAAAATTCAAGTGTACCTGGTGACCCCTACTGGGACTCAGGAGTAGGATATTTCCACTTGTGGGGGCATTTACTAGCAGACATTATTAAAGCTACTCCTTTCACTGAAGGACATAAAATGATTCTGAAATGTGAAATATCCATAATATCTAGGATATTTGAGAGATATCTAGGATAGTTGAGAAACGCCCTCGGAGGGATGGCAGTGCCCGGGCAAGTTCCGTAGCATGGCGGTGGTTTATGTACAGGGTCATGATGCCTAGGGAGACCATTATGAACAAGACTAAATAGCTAAAGACCCAACTAACTCTTGAGAGAGTTTTAAATGACATTTAAAAAGTCCATAAGACCAAATGTGTTGAAAATTTTGTGAAATGGAACTTAAATGCCCTTTTCCAAGGAGTACTAAGCCTTCCACATAAACCTCTATTTACATTCTGGTTTGTTCAAGAAAGGATGAAAGGTAGGGAACCAGTTGTCCATGATGCTTCCATTCTAAATACTACGTGGACAAGTAAACTCAGAGTTAAATTTTTAACAAACCAAAAGCCATGTGCCGTTCCTGTAAGGTTTCTTTTCTTTTTAAGATTCTATTTATTTGACAGAGAAATAGTACAAGTATGCAGAGTGGCAGGCAGAGGGAGTAGCAAACTCTCCAGGGAGCAGGGAGGCCAATGCCTGAGCCAAAGGGAGACACTTAACCAACTGAGCCACCCAGGTGCCCCACAGGGAAGGTTTCTAAACTGGTTTCCACTTATTGCAAAAGATGAACGAAGACGAAAGTAATGGGGGACCAAAATGATAGATAATGAAAGGTAAACAGACCACCAGCAGAACAGGATAATCATTTTTTCTCCTGACAGTAGTGAACAGGATAATAAAAAGAAGAGGAAAATAGTGATTAAGCCTGTGATGTATTACCTTTTCAAAGACAGCTGGAAAAGAAAGGAGGAAGGTACTCAAACGACATGAAAGAAACTAGAAACTGAAAAACAGAAAAGGCTAAAAGTGCAAAGCTGCCACAAAATCAAGAATATAGCCTATTTCACACAAACTTGTATTCTAAAAACGGTATTTCAAGTTTCTATGGAGTAGGATGAAAAAGAAGAAAACGAACCTGCTGTACAAATTCCAAAGGCACGGGCGTGGCCTGTGTAAATGTTTCCAGGTGAATGCCGTGGACGGGGTCTTCCACTATCAAGCAGCCAATGTCAAACCACCTGCAACAGAGCAGATGAGTTGTTCGTGTGCCAAGGAAAGGTTACAGTGACCAGACAGAACAGACCCACAATAGTTAGTATCATTCCCAGAAACCACTGGAGTTCAAAAACGAAATGTTTATCAGTTTTCAAGAGAATAATCCATACAACTATATAAAATGACCTGTTGGCTTAATTCCAACAGGAATGAGGGAAACAACAACAACAAAACCACCTAAAACTTATCCAGGTAAAGTTTTTCTTGCTGAGACTCAGGGAGAAGGATGGGAAGAGGAAGATTCAAAAAAGCAACAGATAGTTACTCATCTGAATATGCAAATACTTGATCACAAGTAACTTTTTTAAAATGTCACTTGCTAAAATACAGGAAATTTTATTTTACCATCTCTATGGTTACTATGTAGCCCACTTGCAAAGTTACTAGCAAATAAGCTCATTCAGAGGAAGTAACAAATCTTATTCTTGATAATCTCTTTGAAAACACTTCATGAAATCAAGAAAACTTTCTTCCATTTAAAGTTACTCATAGATTATAAAAATACATTTTATAATTGCCTTAAGTCATCTGTAACAGCACCAGCATTTTAGATAACCAGAATTATGCAACCACCAGATGCCATGAAATGAGTTTGGATAACAAGAGGATATACAGAGTAAAAAAAGTTCAGTCTATTTTTAAAAATATGTAGATCTCTAATGGAATGTGATAAAACACGAAATGAATTAGGTAACTTCTATTAACATATTCAAAGAAACAGCAAGTAAAAATGGAATGTTTTGCTGCGGATTAAAATGATAACAGGTACTATCTGTAGTATTCATATCCTAAAACTTGGTTTCAAACAACATCAAATAACGATATGAATTTTATTTGGAATACTAATCAGTCAGTAACTTGTGTATAATGCAGATAGAGAACAATCATGGTGATTAAGCTGGCAGACATGAACTTCCTGAAAAGCAGACTCAGGGAAGGTTGAAAGCCCCCCCCCCCCAACCCGGCCTGGGCCCCCACCGTCCTGTGATGCTGCTGAATACAGATTAGAACTCTAAGGTCCTCTTTGCTATCTGAAATTCAATGGTGCTCTTAACCAAGTCAAGAGGGATATCCCACTCAGTAGCTAGAACTGCAACCAGTCATGCCCATGAAAACCTCTTCCATCTCTTTCACTAGTACTGCTGGTGGGGGAAATGCTGGGCTCTCCACTCCTCGTACTGTCCTTCAACTCCCCCGGCACACCCCACCTCACATGATTCACGGACAGTTCCTAAGGCTCTGTCTCCGTCCCTTCCTACCCCTCTCTAGGCAGCTGCTGAAAGAACTCGGACTAGAAGGATCTCATAGGGGTCACTCTGACTCAAAAAAAGGCTTAAGAAGAACTGTAGTTCCAAGATACTTGGATTTCATTTACCGGCAAAAATCTCAAAACGATGTGGGAACTGCCACTCTATTTTACAAAAGATCTCTACCACCACCGGTCAATTCTCAGAAAAAAAGGACATTTTAACACACTTAACACACAACCCAAGAATTTTCAACTTTGTGGGTTAACCTCCGAATAAGGATAGTCCATACTTACACAGGCTTTTGTCCAGGTAAGGGACACATCATGGTAGTTTTTCTCATGTACCATGACCTGATGTGAAATTCAGAGGCAGGCAGGTCTGGCCTAGCTCTATTCTTTGTTAGGGCTAAACACATTTGGGATCTCTCTCTTGGCTGTCTGGCTCTTTCTCAATCAGTAACCATGTTTTTGACTTTATCTTCTCTGCACTTACTTCCCACAGGACCACGTGAGATAGAAGTAGCCAAAGCACCAACGATCAAGTGGTAGGGATCCTGGCTTTGCTCTCCATTCACATGTCCTCCTTCTCTGCTCCTCCGTACCTTCTCATACCACCTTTCCATCCTCTCCTCTTTAATCCCACACTAGAAACCAGTGATTTCCTAATATTACAGTTTACCCTTGAATAATGTGGAGGTTAGTGTTGCTGTGACCCCCTGGGACAGTGAAAAATTTAACTTTTGACTCTCTAAAAGCTTCTAATAGCCTACCATGAACCGGAATTCTTACTGGTAATAGTCTATTAATATGTATTTTGTATGTTATATATATAT
>PISX010029419.1:0-20071 GCA_004024625.1 Mellivora capensis
TGTCTCTCTGCTGAGCCCACCCAGAAGCCCACAAACCATGGAGCTGTGGGGAGCAGGCTGTCCCAGCCAGTCAGCAGGAGCAGTGGGGGGAAGAGCCAGGACACCCCGTCTCTTAGGGGATGACCCAGCCTACCACCTCCCAGACAGAATGAAGACCACCAGGTGTGGCTTCCTCAGGCTCCTGTCTCCAAACTTCTGCTTATCTCTCTCTTCCTCTGTCTTGGCTTCCAGCCTTTACACTGTCTGACCCCCCCACCCCATCCTTAATCCCATATCCTGCTGGACCTTGCTTCACCTGGCTGACACGGACATGGAGACCTTTGTTCATGTAGAAATCCCGCAATTCATGGACACGCTTTTAATCTGCATGCGATTTTATCATTAGAATCCAAATGCTGAAGATAAAAGAGCCAGTCAGAGTCGTGTGTGGTTCTAGTGTGTACCGAATAGGAGTGGGAAAAAGACTTCTCCATCACTGCTGGCCATCTGATTCTCCCTCGGCCTGATTGAATGCTTTCTGTAAGGATGGAGATGACATGTTTTATTCGAGCTGCTAAGTGGGACATCTGGCTATGTGGCCCGGTGCTGGGAAGTACTCTTCTCCTTCGTTAGCTGGGGTTCAGCTCTGTTTACCGGCTCCCTGCGTCCGGGTAGATGGCACAGGGATGGCTGGTGTCCCTGTTTGCTGACCACATGATGAAGAGTCTGGGCGCCCAGCGCCACCCCGCCCGAGCTCTCCTGGTTTAAGCTCTTGCCCATTATTCCCTTTTCAAGAGGAAGCCCTCATTCCAAGCAAAGTCCTAGTATTTGCTCACTGTGAGCTTGCCGAAACCCTAAAAACAAAGATAGTCTGTCTCCTTCCCCCCACCCCCTTCCTTTCCATTCCCAGGGCAGTTTCTCTAAGGTGGGCTTTTCCGTCAGTGCCCACCACCGCCTTCTCTTTTGAAGCTCTTAAGAGGGACATGGCAGTCTTAGAAAAGAAAACTCTTAATTTTCTCCAGAAAACTGGTTCAGCAAGGCCCTGCCAGGAGCCACTCGGCGTCCTGCCAACCCTGGGGCTGTTCAAGAGAGGTTTTATGTGGGTACGAGCTGCTTAGTTTCCAAAATTATGTTTGCCCTCTGTCTGGCTCTAAAAATGCTTGACGAGGGGCCTGGGGAGTTGGTTTTGTTTTTGGTCATTGTTTGTGGTACACAAGGTACTAAAATTCTTTCTCTCTGAGCCCTGGGCCCACAAGAAGCCTCTGGGCAGTGCATGGTCTTTGTAAGGCCTGCTGGCCACGCTTTCTGCAGCGGCCTTGAGGGGACATTTCAGATGTGGTTCATTTCCTGGGCTCCTTCATTTAATGCCTCGGTTTGACATTTGTTGAAATAGAACGTGTTAGTTTGCTAGGGCTGCCGTGACCTAGGACCACCGACAGGCAGATTCAACAACAGAAACGGAGCCTCTCACAGTTCCGGAAATGGGCAGTCAGAGATCAACATGGCGGCGCGTTGGTTTCCTTCTATGGCCATGAGGGAGAATCTCTTCCAGGCCTCTTGCCTAGCGTCTTGGGGGTTTGCTGATGGTCTTCCGTGTTCCTCGGCTTGTAGATGTCTCTCTCCCAATCTCTGCCTTCATTTTCACTCAGTGTTCTCTGTGTGTCCATCTGTCTCCCCGTTTCTCCCTTTTCTGAGGCCACAGTCCTCCTACTGGTTTAGGGCCCACTCTAAGCCTGATCGTCTGCAAAGATCCCATTTCCAAATAAGGTCACTGGGTGCTGGGGATCAGACTTGAATGTGTGAATTTTTTTGAGACCTAATTCAGCCCCAATGTACAGCAACTGATTTTCCTTGTTCAGCATCTTTATGAAACCTCATTTGAGAAATGGTTGGGCTTTTTGGTGCCGTGGCTTCTAGCTTTGCAACTTAGGTGCCTAGTTTTCTGCTCTGGTTCCTTTGGAGCACAGTGTAGGATAGGACATTTTCCCAGTACGTGGAGGAGACTTTTATCCCCCCAAACTCTTCTTAAATCACACATATGCATAATTGAAATGAGATCCTAGCTCCACTAGGAGAGGAATCTTGGCTGTTTCAATCAAGGTAACCACAGGAGTAGGTTGGTTTTGCGTAATTTTCCTTCGTCCCCCAGCATTTTTCCATGAATCTGTAATGGGAGTGTGTTAGCTTGAAAGTCACCAAGGAGCACCTCCCCACATCATCCTGTTGGGTGTCTAATATCATTCACTGGTTCTGGTGAGTATCCCTCCCTTTGATGTCTTGGTCCAGGTTGAAAACACGAGACTTTATTGCTCTCCCAGTATTCTCTCTCCGTCTTCCAATGGTTATGTGAAACAACATCACTAACCATTAAAGAAATGCAAATCAAAATCAGTGAGATATCCTTTCCTACCCATTAGGATGGCTGCTGTCAAAAGAACCGGAATCTAACAGGTGTTAGGTGAGGAGGTGGAGAAATTGAAACCCTTGTGCCCTGTTGGTGGGAATGCAAAATGGCAGCCGCAATGGAAAATATGGCCGTTCCTCAAAAATTAAAACCTGGAATTACCGTATGATCTAGCGGTGTTACTTCTGGGTAGAATATCCAGAAGAACTGAAAGCAGAATCTTGGAGAGATGGGTACCCTGTGTTCATTGCTTAATCACAGTAGCCAGGAGGTAGAAGCAGCCCGTGTGGGTATTGATGGAGGAGTGGCTGACATGGAGTATATACATTCTATGGAATATGTAGTCTTCAGAAGTGTATAATTCTAATCTCAGGCTGATTTCATGGGTGATCAGAGTTCTTTGGTAGGTAATCAGCTCACTTTAGGGTATAGGTTGAAACGGCGCCTCCTCCTACTTCCCTGCCATCTTATCTCCCCTCCCAATACGTAGTCTTCAAAGGAAGGAAATCCTATCACATGCTACAACATGGATGAACCTTGAGGACATTAAGTGAACTGGGTCACAAAATGACAGACTATATGAATTCACTTACATGAGGTACCAGGAGTAGTCCAATTCCTAGAGACAGAAAGTAGAGCAGTGGTCATCAGGAACTCAGGAAGGGGAAGTGGAGAGCTGTTTTAGGGGAAGGCATTTTCAGTTTTGCAAGATGAAAGCATTCTGGAGATCTATGTGAAAATACTTAACACTAGTGAACTATACACACTTAAAGAGTGTTAAGATCCAAAGTATTGCTATATGGATTTTTTAACCACAATTAAAAAAAAAATTGGAAACTAGTTAAAAGAGGCAGAGCTAGTCTCGGCTCTTAAGAAAAACAGGCTGCCCTTCATTTCCACCGTTCTTGAGGTGACTCGCCCCAGTGTCCCCGCTGGGGCTCGGGCTACGGAAACAGGGTCAACCGTGGTGAAGGGGTTTGGAGGTGAGAACAGATTTGTTAAAATAAGCTAAAATCCTAGCTCCTACGTATGTGATCTCTGCTCTGTAGATGACTGATAGAGATCCTTTGAAAACATCCAAGGTGACTTTGAAGTTTGACTAACCTTCCCGGCATCGTTTGTTGTCAGCGTTGATCGCTTGTTTCTGTGTCATTAGTTATCATTTTATGGCTCTTGCCTCCCACAGAGTTGTCACATTCCTTTAAGGCTGGGGCTGGGTTCTGGAGGACCTCTGTGGCGGCTGTGGGTTTCTTGCCCCTACCAGGAGTAAATAGCCGATAGACCTTTTTTGTCTATTGATCTACTTGGGGGACCTTCAGCAAATCTCACTTTGTCCTAAGTGTCCCTTCACCTCCAGGTGCCTTGTTTGCTGGGTCGTGGGTCATCGCCTGACTGAGAACACTTTTACCAAGACACAATTTCAAAAACAATCCTGAAGTTACCGAAGCTGGTAACGTTCAAAGGTGCCAAAAGTCCTTTATTTTCTAGCAATTTCTATGTGCGTTGATCAGCAGAATAAGTTTCTCACAAACAGAATCTTTTAATATTGCATAAAACCTGTCTTCAAGTGAGCACGCCAAGTAGTATCTCCTTGCACTTGGCAGATCTGCAACTAAATATTGTTTTTGAGTAACGTATGACATTCCAAGTGGAAAGCTGCCAAGACATACCATTTGGACCTTGTTCTAATTAATTCCCTGCAAATGATAAATTTTCTATTCTTTGCCCTTCTGCCCACATTTTCTCCTCCTTTGCAGAGATTCATCTGACGGTGAACATGAAACAAGTGAAGAAAAAAAACATTTATTCTGCTTGTATTGTAGCATTTTAAACCTGTAGGCAAGAATTTTTTACAAGAACTTTTAAATTTATGTCCCCAAGTCTAGCATTTGGATAAATCTTCCCGGTATGAAATCCTTTTTACATATATTTTATTCACAGCTTGAGGCCTCTGAGTAACCACGTATACTGTTAACTTACGGCCGCGATAGGACCCAATCGCATGATCTCAAAGAAGCATTTTTCTTAGAGGATGAGGTCACGGGGACATTAACAAAAACCAGAAGGGAGCTGTCAGCACGCTGGTGGAGAGACGTGGTACTTGCAGTCTCCCCTGAGTTACAAGGCCCCCTTTATCTCTGCATTGCCTGTTACAGGTTAGAGAAATGGAAAAAAGCTGACTGAATTTATAATTTTAGTATATGAGTATTCTAAGAATTATTTGGAAAGAAAGCATTCTTCGAAAGCCAAGTTGTGACTGTCTCATATTTTCTTGCAGGTTCCGTAATGGTCACTGGTCATGCCTGAGAGCCAAGGGACTGTGGGGCAAATGAGTCATTGCCTCTTACTTGCTTTAGAGACCTGGGTACCACCCTCCCACCCCCCACCAAGAGATTTAGGCATCATCGAAAATATTGTCATTATCCACGAAGCTGCTGTAATAGCTCATTTGAGTAATTGCGTGTTAACATGATAATTCCGAGCATTTGAGGTTTTGGCATCTTTGAACAGGGTCTGGGATTTAGTGAGCACCAGACAAACATTTGGTCTTTAAACACAGATGAACCCTAAAACCTTTTTGAAGCTCCTTAATACTTAGGTCTACGGTAAACTGTGTTCACTGTAGAAAATTGGGAAAATGCATAGAAGTGTCAAGAAAAAAAAAATCAAAACAAAGGTATTGGTATCGTATGGTATTTCCATACAGTTGTCTCTGGTTTGCAAGCCACAGAGAATGACTCTGCCTGGAGTAGGCAAAGAAAGGGGGCTGTCGAAGGGTCTTTGTGGCAGCTCCATGTGACCAAATAGCGTGGATGTGAATAATGGTGAGCCAGGCAGATGCCCTGTCTGTCTTCTAGAATATCTTGTTATGTAACAAGACGTATTGTATAGATTGGGTATTCCTGTCTCTCCACCTTGGGAAGCATAGTTATGGATGGAGGGATTGGCAAAGGGGAGGAAGCTCAGGGGTGTAGGAGGTGCTCCTAGAGAAAGGACCTCTAGCTTGTCC
This sequence comes from Mellivora capensis, assembly GCA_004024625.1. Lineage (NCBI taxonomy): Eukaryota > Metazoa > Chordata > Mammalia > Carnivora > Mustelidae > Mellivora > Mellivora capensis. Next base: position 5,394 of record PISX010029419.1, read on the forward strand.
GCAGCCCTGTGATCACCGGGGGGTGGGGGGTAGGTTAAGCCATTCACTGTGATGAGCTTGGGAACAGGGAGCGCTGCAGGAGAGCCCCTGGGCCAGGCTGATACTTGGACAGAAGATAGAATGAATTCTTAAGATCCGGGCCACGGGAGGATAGAAAGGGGATGGCAGACAAATGGAACCCTGGACAGACTTGCGGCCAGGGGAGGAGAACAGCAGCAGCAAAGCATGGAGATCTGCCCGTTGAGGTACAGTTTTGCCACCGATTTCTCTTGCAGCCTTTGGATTCGTAAAGGAACTGGCGTAATTTTTCTTCCTGTTGTAGAAAAGAAAATACCCTCTCTAAAACTTGCCTTTTTGCATCACGAATGGCTTCGTGAATCTTTGGGACCCCATCGTTTTCCTTCAGTCTCCTTTATCCAGTTAAGCCGCCTTTGTTGCGGACCATGGGTTGAAGTGCGGGAAGTTCAGATTCTATTTATTGTTCTTTGGGAGGAGAACAGCGAGGGTTTGTAGCGGGAAGAATGCTCATCAGAAGTCGTGTTCAGATTTCCATCGTGCAAGGATAGAGTTCATAAGTGGGACTAATGTGCCTCCTTCAACAAGCACGTAAAGATCATATACTTTACAAATCACGTGTCTATGGAGAACCCAGTGCTTTGAAACTTTGGAGGGAATGATGTTTTTTGATTGTATTGCCTGATTTCCCCAGAAAAGTCCCGTACTAGCTTCTTTGTCTGTAGATCAAGTGAGGACCCCATGAAGGCCTTCATGGTATGCGTTGTCGCGTAGGAGGCCCACATGTTCAAGGGCTTCTTTTGGCGGCTTGCATGTCCCCATGGGTCCCATGCCTGCAGGGTTTGTGTTTCTAAATGAGCTGTGCCGCCTTGGATTTAACTCTCTGGCCTAGCGGGTGGCCTTTTCTTAGAAAGTTATTGATGGTTGAGGACATCAGCAAAGTATCCCATTCTTACTTCTGTCTAATAAGTTATAACTTACGTAAGAATAAGTTTAATTTACAAGAACAATAAAAACTGGGAAGGTTTGAAGGGGGGAAATTATTTTTCAGAGCTTGTCGTCATACACTTAAAAACCCAAGATAATATTTTAAATATGTTTGAATTGAGTGAATTTGGATGAATAAATAAAGGAAAGACAGAGAAACTAATGGCCTTTTTTCATCCTTGTAATAAACCACTTAGAGGTGGGGCAAAGCTCACAGTTGTGACCGAGAGTGAAAACTGTTTAGACCTTTTACTAGGAGGGAACCTAAGAAAAATGTAAAACTTTATGGAAGAACTTTTAAAAATGGGCTCTAATTAAAAAAAAATATATAAAAAAAATTAAAAATGGGCTCTTAGTGGTAGAAGAATGTATCGTATTCCTGGGTGGGGAGATTGTAACTACTAGCTTTCCCCGGGAGAATGGACACCTTTGATTGTCTTCCCATCAGGGTGCTACAGTTTCCTGGGGGATGCAGAAGGAGGCAAAGTGAATTTAAGTTCCTGTGAGAGAATAAATGTGTGAGCATCACCGAGACGTTTTTGAAATACATGAAATGAGCCTTGCCCTTTCAGATTCAGAATTTTAGAGCCACTGTAATTAAACTAGCAGGTTCTAGCACAGAAATAGAAACAAGAGTCTGAGTACTGACGGGAAATGATATATGGGAAAAGCACATTGAAGTTGGAGGGGGAAAGAATGGTTTACTTCATACCCGGTTGCTGGCCTGCTTGGCTATCCGTTTGGAGGAAAAAATCAGATTTTTGATCTTCTACGAGATAAAGGAAAAACTTCAAGGTGGATTAAAGCTCTGGGTCTAAATGTAAAAATAAAACACTAGGAGAACATTTGGTAAGCTATTTAGATAGTCTTTGGTTATGTAGGAGACTGAGACCATAATGGAGAAGAGGAGTAATACGTGCCCATTCATTCATTCATGGATTCAGTTTGCTGCCAGAAATGACACAGAGTTCAGCATAATTTGACTGTCTCCACATCCCAGGCTGCTTATTAACTAGAACACATATGGCCTAATCAATCCATTTATACTTATAATAATTCACCATGTTATCCATTTTTAATAAACACCACTTTTAATGTCAGTAAAACAATTCACCCAGGGTGCTGTAGACTTGGAGGAATTGAAGTTGCTACATTAATCCTTTTTTTTTTTTTTTTACTGAAATTCCATTAGTAATTTCAAGGTTACGGCTAAACTATGGAGCCAGTCAAGTAGATGGTGGATTTGAGAAAGTCCTTTTTGACTTAAGAGCTAATGTTGACATTTCCCTCCCCCCACCACCGTGCTCCCACCCCAGGCGAGGTATCCTGGGCACCTCGCCACATTTTTCCTTCCTTCTGGATACATGAGGCCAGAGCTTCTTGTAGTCAGAGCGTAATCTACCTGCCTTGACCTTTATTTACACAATAGACCTTATTTTAAATTCTCTCTGTTCTTGCAATCTGTCTTGCTGAGAATCTGTGTTCTCCATCAGTAATCCACCTCCAGATTGGGGTTCTGACGAAAGGAGAGAGGGAGAATTAGTAGATGTGCATGTGTTTACACTAAAGGGTCTTACTGGATGTTTACGATTGTGCCGATTGTGCTGGCCCTAGGGAGCCCTTGCGGGGGGGGTGGGGGGAAGAATACGGGTTAGGGCTGTATTAGGTGGAACAGAGGAATGCATCTGAGAATATTTTTTATTTACGCCCAGTAATCCTCAGACTAATGAAAACAATCCTACAAAAGTGTGCGTGTATCTACACATAGGTGGACTCATTCGGTGCCATCTATAAAAATGTAAGCACTAATTACTTGGCATGGCTCCTTAAAAATAATAAGCCGTCTTATTTCGAGTTAAGCATGATTCGTGAAACTCCGACCCCGTGCAGGCATCCCAAAGAATGTTCCTTGAGGGGGAGGTGGAAGGAAAGAGAAGTTAGAACATGTTCTTGCTTCTCTCTGAGAAAGAGACCCAAGAGGGTCCCGATGCTGGGTGGATCTACGGTTTTCTGTGTCCTCAGGGTCATTTCTGCAGAGAATTGTTCCGAGTCCGTCTCCACAGCAGAACCACTGGCACCCACTGCAGCGGATGGCCCCGGCCCTCCTCTACCCATCTGTCTGCTGGCCCTTCCTTCCACGCTCCCCCCCGCCCACTGCAGAGGCCGAGGGACCCACAAAACCAGTTTCTTCTGTATCTGCTAACTTCCATTCCTGGCAGCATTGTCTGTGCCTAACGGCGGGCCCGGTCCTCCCTCATTGCCTCCGTCCTCCTCTATGAGCTGAACATCTTCTTTGTCAGCTGCCTGAGAATCGGCTTTCACTGCAGTTGACTCCAAATCAGCTGTTTTTCTTCAACCTTTCTTCTCCTTCACTTTTCTGGGATGTGGGCGCCTTTCCCATTTTCTAGAACAAAGGAAGTCCTTGGACGAGCAGGCTGTCTCTGCTGAACGTGGAAGGACCCCGCCAACTCCTCGACGCCAACCTCCTCGTCTGCCTTCCTGCCAGAGCACAGCCCCCGACCCGGGGAGCAGGAGTGATGGGACACCGCGTGCTCCAAGGCTGAGGTTGGAGGGAACGAGTGTCGGGGTGCCGAGTCTGAAGGCATCGTGTCTGGGGGGATGGCCTGCGTCTCTAGATGATGGTGGAGATGGACAGGCCCACTGCTGGGGGCAGATGGTGGCATCCCGCCTCTGGGGGCAGGCAGGGGGGTGGAGGAGGAGCCCTTTTGGGCAGAGTCAGGCGTGGAATTCAGAACACCTTGAGCAGAAGTCCTCTGTAGTCACTCCTGCGAGGAGACAGAATTTGAAACCTGAGATCTTGCGCATTTTATTTTTTTTTAAATCTAAAAAAATTTTATTTATTTATTTATTTAATAGATCACAAGGAGGCAGAGAGGCAGGCAGAGAGAGGAGGAAGCAGGCTCCCCACTGAGCAGAGAGCCCGACTCGGGGCTCGATCCCAGGACCCTGAGATCATGATCCGAGCCGAAGGCAGAGGTTTAACCCACTGAGCCATCCAGGTTAAAGCCATTAGTTAATTAAGCTCTTGGGCTTTTAAGAATACCCTAGTGTGGTAAGTACCAAGGGTTTAGAGATAGTATCTTCCAAGTTGAAAGCGGCAGGGATCTGGGCACTCTGGGGAGTATCTGAGCCCGACCCCCTCATGGGTGAGGGGCATGGCTGGTTTGGGACCCCGGTGCTCCTGGATGCACTCTCCTCCCCGCCTTCTCAGACCTCCCTCCCACGTGTGGACAAGAGCCATCCCGCTTCTGACCCAGATCCGCTGGGGACCCCAGCTGCCCTTTGGGTCCCCCATTCTTTCTGTTTTGGGTCTCTGCTTTCTTGCTAGTTTAGCAAGGTGGCTGAAAAGATCACTTTAACATTGTATCTAGTATTGTTAGCCTCTCCAGTGGTAGGGTTTGTTCCAGGAATCTGGTGTGCAGCATGCTAGAAAGTGAAATTCATCATTTCTTTGGAAGAGCAGCAATAAGGAAGTAATACAAGGTTCTCTGCAGTAGACTCTGATACGGTGCACACCTGTTTTCCCCTCACAGGTGTGTATAGTAACTGTTGGGCCTTGGGAGAAGGAAGCTCTATGGTTGAGGTACCTAAGTACCTGTTTCCTAACAGCATTAGAACTCATTTGTTTGTACTTTCACATCTGGTGTTTTTGGGATATATTAAAACTTCTGTCAAAATGGTGTTTCAAGTTGTCATTTGTAGTGATGTCTCACACCTTGGGTTTTTAGGGCTGTTGATGTCTATTTTTAGTGTTTTGGGCCTTTGTAATTCTTTCTCTTGGGTTGTCTCTTGCTTTATGCTAACAAATGTATTTATACCCATTTGCGCTTTTTAAAAGATGGCATTTGCTTCCATGCGAGAGTGTCCCTGCCTATACCTGGTTGTGTTCTGTGTAGGTGTGGGTTTGGTGGTGGTGAGCAGCTGCCTCCCACCCTGGTTTCCCATCAACCAAGCCTGGAACTCTGTTAGCTTTCAGCCTGCTCTGTCTCTGATTTACACAACTTTCAAGAAGGGCAGTATTCTTCCCATTGTAAGATAATGACACCGAGGAGCTAGCCGGATCTGTCTGCATTGGTCAGGGTTCTCCAAAGAAATAGGATGTGTATAGATATGCATATAGTACGAGGTTTATTTATAAGGAATTGACTCACATGATTATGGGGGCTGGCAAGTCCCAAGATCTGCGGGGTGAACTGGCAAGCTGGGGTGGACCTACGAGGGCTGATGGCACAAGATCTAGTCTGAGTCTGGAGGCCTGAGAGTCAGGAGGGCTGGTGGTATAAGTTCTAGTCTGAAGGCCAGTAGGCTTGATGCCCAGGGAATGTCAAAGCTTCAGTTTGAGTCTGATGGCAGGAAGAAGGCTTGGTGTCCCAGTGGGAAGGAAGTCAAGCTCAGGGAATTTCCTCTTTCTTGGGGGAAAGAGGTTGGGGAGGAGGGGACCTTCAACTGATTGGATGAGGCCCACCAACATGGGGGAGAGCAATCTCCTTTATTCAGTCCACTGATTTAAATGTTCATCTTCTTCCAAAACACCGTCGCTTACAGACTGAGAATAATGTTTGACTGGCTACCTGGGCCCCCCATGGCGTGGTCAAGTTGACATGTGAAATTCATCATTATACTCTCCAAGTCCAAAGAACGGTTTCCAGTCTAGAGTGTTACTCTTTTCAGTAAAGCCTGGCCTTCAATCTCCTGGGCGGATGGAGTACCTACAAAGCATTCTGGAGGCTGGCAGTCCAATATCAGGGTGTCCACAGGGCCGTACTGCCCTGAAGGTGCCGGGGAAAGAGCACACCTCCAACCAGTCTCCCGGCTTCTGGTTGTTCTTGGCTTCTGGAAACAGAAACACGGCAGAGACCTGTGTGTGTACCTGTGTTCAGATTTCCCATCTTTGTAAGGACCCCAGTCCTACTGGATGAGGGGCCTGCCCTACTCCTGTGGGACCTCATTCTAACTACTTATGTCTGCAGTGACCCTCTTTCCAAATAAGACCACATGCTGAGGTCTTCGGGGTTAGGGCTCCAACATAGGAATATTAGGGGGACACAAGTCAACCCTAACAGGTCCCTCAACTCATACTGAACAAAGAAAACATGAATGAAATTATGCTGCTCTTACTTTCAAGTGGATGGATCAGTCTTTGAAAAAATTTTCCCAAGACATGGCTAGTTATTTCTTCTTGTCACTCTTCTGTGTTCTTGGACCTAGAAGCATTTATTTCTAAGCCTCTAGTTTGCTACTTCTAATCCATTCTCTGGGACATCTGATAGCAAATGCTGTTAGAAATGTGTGTAAATAAATTCTGAATCAGGTCTTCATAAGAAAGGAAGCAGGGCATAGAGGATTCCTGTACTTCTATCTTTAAGGAGTGTGTTTGTGCGTCCTTACCCAGGTGGTCAAAGTTGTCTCCTATGTATAGCCATAGACTGAACTATTTTTTGTGACTCTTGCCTGGCACAAAACCCATAGCTGGTAGTTTACTCTTGATATATGCTATGGACTGGATTGGGTCTCTCTCCAAATTCCTGTATTAAAGCTCTAGCCACCCCCCACCCCGACCATGTTGATATAAGGAAGTAAGACGCAATGAGGTCCTAAGAAGAGTCGGACTGCATTAGCGTCCTCCTAAAAGGAGAGCCCAGAGCGCTTCCTCAGCCTCCCTCCACCATCTGGGGACATCCCCAAGCCAGGAAAAGTGCGCTAACCAGGAGCTGGAGGTCCTTGATCAGACCTGCATGATCAAGAGCACCTTGATCTTGATCTTCAGCCTCCAGACCTGGAGAAATAAAGATGGGTTGTTGAAGCCACCCAGTCTGTGATAGCTTGTCAGGCAGTCTGAGCAGACCAGTTCAACATATGGACAGAATGATATTTTTAAAAACAACCGCACTGCTTAATAATGACAACAAGAATAGCAGCAGCTTGGCCCACAGCGGTAAGTAGTGCTCTGAGCTCCTAGAGAGGTGCTGTGACTGTTCCCATCTGCATGAAGCAGTCTGGTGCCAAGAGGCTGGGGAGCTTGCTGGGGTCCACGGCGGTGGCAAGGGGGTGGAGTCCCGGGGACTCAGCATTTGGCAGGGAGTCCCAGTCTTTGCTCAGCCCCGTCGTGTAGCTGCTCAGAATTTCACATGCATCAATTTGGGCATCAATTTTATGAGAACTTTCTGTGGGCCTCCCTGTGCAGGACCCTCCTGCCTCCCTTTCCTCCCAGAGGCACTCACTCCTGCCCAGACCGCCAGCCCCACGGCATCCAGTATCACAGTCTCGTGGAAAGAAGGCCTCAGAAAGCCACTGGGACTTGCCAGTGTACTCTTGGAGGAGAGATGACGCTCAAGTAATTTGCATGTGACCTTTTGATTGCATCTGCTAGTTCTGATGTGCAGGAACTCCTAGGATGTGGTAAAGGGAGCCAGACCCGTGCTTGGGGGGAGGAGGGAGGCTGCCCCTACCCACGTGGAGGCCAGGTCCGTGCACCCGGATGGGAGATAGAACGTGGGACGGCAGCTTTGAATCAGATGGTGTTTTTCCAGGAACCCCCTTTAAAATCAATTTCTGAAATTTTACAACTGTAGCAATAGGAAAGAGGGAAAACAAAAAAAAAAACCTACTCAAGGTAAATTTACCACCTTTGTCACTTTCAAGTGCACAGCTGAGTGTTAAGTCTGTTCCCGTGGTTGTGCGACTGGGCTGCAGAGCGGCTTTGTCCTGCGCCCGGAGACCTGATTCCTGAAACGGTACCCCTTGCCTCTCCCCCACACCCCCAGCCAGGCCCATGTCTAAAACTGCTTGATGTAACTCTTAAACCGTACGGTTTACTCAAAGGATGTAGCATTCCGTGGGTTTTAGCGTATTTGCAGAGCTGCATGGCCATTGCCCGTCAATTTCTGAGACTATTCCTTGCCCTTCGAAACAAAACCCCGTACCTATGAACAGTCGCTCCCTATACCCTTCCACCCAGCCTCTGACAGCCACTAACCTACTTGCATCTCTCCAGGTTTGCCTGTGATGTCACATTTCATGTAAATGGCATCCTACAATATGTGGCCTTTTGTAACTGGCTTCACAAAAGCCTTTTTTTTTTTTTTTCATTCGTTAATAAACTCACTGTATACTGGAAGAACAAAGCATGGTAAATGTTGGTTGAACCCTAATCCTCAATCCAATGGCATTTTTTCTTTTAAAAACCTTAATTTGTAGCCAGGAAAAACTGACTTTGCTAAGTCAGGACTTCTAAGTGCCACCTGTCTGAAGACTTAAGTAAAAAAAAAAACCTTCCAAACCAGATTTAATTAAAACCACAGAAAGCCATAAATCTAGTCCTATTCTATCTGGTCAAAGACTAAAACTGGAAGAGAAAATGCAGAAATGTTGCCAACATTTCCTACATGCATTTCTAAAATCCTACCTGTATTGTGAAGCAGGTAATCGAGAAAGCCTGCTTTTGCCTTTGTTATTTTCCGGGGGGAAAAATTCAGCTTCCTTGTCTGGGAATGCTGGATTAGTGGTATGGACTAGATCTTACCTTTTAATCCTCCTAGAGAAATGTACTTCCTTATGGGCTGATGTGCCGCCAACAGTCCAAAGATCCATTTTTGAAGCTTTTCTGCAGCGATGGGAAAATAATTAACCCAGGATTCAGTACAGTGGGATGCTTGAAATCTTTACCATGTTACGAAAGGGCCCCAGAGGGAACATGTGCCAAGGTAGGTGTGTCTATTTGGCATCTGCTCAGGACAGGGCCTGGGGGTGTTGCTCTCCCTTATCCCCATCATAAAACCAGAAAGGCCCTGGTCCCCCAGGGTTAGCAAAGGTTCCCAGGCCAAGAGTTTCCCCTGGAGCCCACTTATTGCTTGCACTTCAAGGCGTCTGGACCCGAGTGTCCTTACTCGATGGCAGCACTGCATCGACAAAGTTGTTGCTCGTCAGATCTAACATTTTTAGTTAACATGTAGTTATTTTAAGTGACTTCTGGGCCATGGAATAACTTTAAGTCATTTCGGAGAAGAGATCTAATCAGAGCTAAAGGCCTGGTCTTCCAGGGTGAAAAAAAGGCAGAGGTCAAGTTTAGGCACTGCTGTTGAGGGATTCTTGCTGGAGTCTGTGCTGGTGGTGAGGGGTTCAGCAGGAGCTGAGCATGGGGACTAGGGTGGGCCCGGGGGTGCCGGGGAGGGCAGGACTCTCATTCCTGGCTGGACCACTGGATGGCCGATGGGGGCAGCTCAGGGCGATGGTGGGAAGGGAGAGCAAGGTCATCTTGAGTTAAGACAAAGTGTCAAGGGGAAGGAGGGCGGGGGATTCCAGCTCCAAGCTAGATGTCCGTCTGGTGTCATGGGGGCATGATAGTGTTTGTGCTGGGCTGGGCTGGAGCTTTTCCAGAAGGGAAGAGAAAAGGGTGAGAGAGAGGCTGCTGGCTCCCTGCCAGGGGGCGACCCCAGTGTCTCACCAGTGTCTCACACTTTGTCAGGAGGAAGGAGACTCTTCTTCCTTGGGGGTGGGGAGGGCAGGCAGGCAAGGAGGGTGCCGCTGTGGTGGGATCATTCCATGGAGGGAAGTTGGCTGAGGCAGGGGCGTTAGTAGGAGAAGCTTCTCTGCTTCCTTGGGTGGAGAGAGCCCCCACGTCCCACGTCGTTTGTGGCTTCTTGCATCTCCTCCTTTGTCTGGGGCTGGTTTGCCATGGGCTGAGGGCAAGGAGGTCCTTTGGCCAGCCCGATGATTACAGCAGGATAATCATGGGCCCGATGGACATTTTTGGTGGGCCTTCCTTTTAAAAACAGTAATGTGAAATTATGAAAAAAAAAAAAAAAAACCTCAGGTCCAGGGCCTTGGAAGGGTCAGTGCCGGGCGAAGGTCAAGTATGAATCTGTCTCCACGGCGATCGCTTGAGTGGTGTTCTGGAGCCGAGCCGGAGAAGGGGGTGGGTTTCTTGTTTGTGGAAACATGACGTGTTGCCCCTTCTTGGAGCTGTGTGAGAGGAGGGTGAAGGTGCAGGGCTGCTGGGTAATAAGCAAATAAAAAGGGAACCACCACGGATTTCTGTGATCGGCAAGTTAACAAAATTATGAGTAATTGTACGAAATCTTTTGGTAGTGGATATCCTGGGTATTTTGGTGGAAAGTAAAAATGTCAGAGCCGGGTAAAAACGAAAGAAATCATTTGATGAGAAGGATTGGAGGAAAATATGAGTTGTCCAGTGGCGGTGAGCCTGTGGCGACGAAACACTCCAAGAGTGACAAAATTACCTCTTGTTCGGTAAACAAGGATAACCTTAATTAAACACAAAATCCCCATACTGGCGGATATGACCCCAGAGTGTGAGAGTTGCTTTTGTACAGTTTTCCAGTACCTCTTTGTTCATGGTGAAAATTTTAGGATGGGAGGAGGTAGGAAAAGGCCTTGGGGGAAGGGCGGAATGAAAAGAACATAGTGTATAATCGGGAAACCCGGTATTCTCTTAAAATTGGGCATTGCGTTTTCTCCCTTGACGTACTGTGAGTCATGGGAGATGACTCTATGATCACAGACAGTATACAGGATTCTAGAGGATGAATCAGTAGGAAGAAAAGAGAAGACGAGATAGTTCTGTCCTAGGGAGGACGGGAGGGTTCTTTTTTTAAAATTCAATTAACATATAATGTATTATTAGTTTCAGAGGCAGAGATCAGTGATTCATCAGTCTTCTATAATACGCAGTGCTCATTACATCACACGCCCTCCTTAATGTCTATCACCCAGTGACCCAGTCCCCCCACCTCCCTCCCCTCCAGCAACCTTTAGTTTGTTTCCTATGGGGTACCCGGATGGCTCAGTGGGTTAAGCATCTGCCTTCGGCTCAGGTCATGATCCCGGGGTCCTGGGATTGAGTCCACATGGGGTTCCCTGCTCAGCGGGGAGCCTGCTTCTCCCTCTGCCTCTGCCTGCTACTCCCTTTGCTTGTGCCTGTGCACTCTCTAATAAAATCTAAAAAAAAAAAAAAAAGTCTCTTATGGCTTGTCTCCCTCTGATTTCGTCTTGCTTTGGTTTTTTCTTCCTGTGATCCTCTGTTTTGTTTCTAAAATTCCACGTGAGTGAAATCATAATTGTCTTTCTCTGCTCGACTTATTTCACGTAGCATAATACCTTCTAGTTCCATCCCCATCTTTGCAAATGGCATGATTTCATTTTTTGATGGCTGAGTAATATTCCATTATCTACATATACCCCATCTTCTTTATCCACTCGTCTGCACATCTGGGCTCTTTCCATAGTTTGGCTACTGTGGACATTGCTGTTGCTAGTGAGGGTTCTAATCCCATATGTACACACATGATCGATGAACAGTGATAGTGTCAAAACGTACGCAAATATGAAGGACCAGAAGAAGAGATAAAGGACAATAATGAGCACCGTGGGAATGTAGAATCCGCCGTGTGAAGAGCTGGGTGGAGTCTGGGGATGTGGGTGGGTTTCTGGCACAGATAAACCCAAAGTGAAATCTTACAAAAAGCCATGGACAGAGTGGGCAGAGTTCCGGGCACCCCAGCGTGCGCGCAGGAGGGAGCCCAGGGTGTTTCCAAAGAGAACTACCATGTGCTTTCTGGCCTGGGCCCGGAGGACCCTTGGGAGAATTGCCAGCAGAGGAGGAAGTATTGCACAGTTTTGATGGGTGGTGCCCTGCATACTGGCACATTTGGTATGATGGCTTGGACTCCACAGAAACAGGGGGGGAACCTCTTTTTTGGCGGGAGGGGGGTACACATTTCATACGTCTGGCCTAAAATACAAACCTCTGGTTTGTTCTTTGCCATACAGCTTGTTTATTTCTCTTTTACGGGAGCAGTGCTGCCATGTGTCTTGCCGTGACAGGCTCTGCTTAGAGTCATTTTGGCTTACGCAGGACCTGTTTTTGCACGGACCACCCTGAACGTTTTGTGCAAGATCGATCACAGACGCATATTTCTTAAATATAAATATCTTGAGTGTTCTTCCCTCCCCTAAGGGAACAGAGAAAGTTCGCGTCTGCTATCCACATCAAAACTGGCTTTCTAGATGCTTTTGTCTGGAATAGTAGTATACACGCACTAGCCGAATAGGAAACTTATTTCAGGGGGAGTCAGCTTGAATATTAAGGTTCTTAAAAATCTGGACTTAGTATAAGTTCAGTGGGTGTCTATGCTATTATATATATGTATGTGTATACATATAATACATATATTATGTATTAGAAAGTAGGCTTTCTTCCTACTGGATATGTATGTGCATATCTCCTTTGTTCCAAAGATATAAAAATCATAAAAACACAGCTTAAGAATACTTCATGTTGATGCATGAAAGCTTGTGAGAGACTAATGTTCTCTTTACATAGATTTTAGAGATTTTTAAAAATTTATTTATTTTAATAATATATATAATAATAAATTTTAATTAATTAGTTTATTTGACAGACAGATCACAAGTAGGCAGAGAGGCAGGCAGAGAGAGAGGGGGAGGAAGCAGGCTCCCTGCTGAGCAGAGATGCTGGATCCCAGGACCCTGAGATCATGACCTGAGCCGAAGGCAGAGGCTTAATGCACTGAGCCATCCAGAGACGCTGTCATCTTAAGGGTGTTGACAAGTTCTGTAGGATAAAGAATCCGCCACCCAGAGCTACTGTGTTGTGTCCTTGTACTCCATGGAAAAAGAAAAGCTGTATAACTTGCATTGACTTTTTAGGTAATTCTGTGTCAGTCTCCCCCCGCCCCCCCCAAGCTTGATAAAAGGCGTCTGTGTTGACCGTCAGTTATTTTTGTAACAAAACCCACCTAAAATTGATTTCACTGTTGGCTGCTGTAGAGGGTTTTACGTTTTTACCCCTGTTCACCTATGTTGGATTTCAGGGTCATTTTAAACAACCTCTTTAGGGTACCTGAAACTTACAGTCCTGTTAGGAAATGATTACAAAAGAAATGAGTCCTCCCCTCCCCCCACCCCAGCACCTTATTTCTAGAGTCCCTCCCCCACCTTGAATATCAATGATGATGATCCTTTGGGTCGATTTGAGGTTGATTAAACTTTCAGAGAGACCTTTCATTAATGTATTCACGTAAGTACCAGAGAATTTTGCGCAATTTTAAAGTGAAATAGAATCAGGTACAAAATTGGGTGATGGAAATGCATTGACCTTGACTTTCTGCCCATGGTTTGCAGTTTGGCTTTCCCAGAGAAGGAACATTTGCTCTGTCCCTTCCACGGACATATAGCAATACTGTGCTATTTCCCGTTCTCCGAGCTCCTGATCCCCGTGGATCGTTTTGTGGCCCAAGCTCGTAACCACCATTTGCACGTAATTGAAGAGTTCGGAGAGGACCGCGTTTATCACTCCGGGACCAAAGGCTCGGTTTCTTACATAAATTGGATTTGAAGTGGGAGCTCAGGAAGTAGCATTTGCCAAAGAGCAGCCGATACTGCTGAGTTAAGTCCTATTTCATTATTTCATTTGAAGATGATGACTGGTGATGCCTGGAGTTCTATTAAGATGTGATGTGACCATGTTTTTCTGCTGGGTGGGCGTGGGTGGAGATAGGCTCTCAGGTTAGTGAAACCCACCCACTTGACCCACTTAAAACTGTGGCTCCCGGGGGAGGGGGGGGGAGGAGGGGTTGGGCTCTCCCAGACTGGGGACCTCTTGGCGGGGAGCCAAGGAGACCTTTCTGCTGTGCAGTGGTTGGTGCTAGGGGAAGATTCACTTTTATTCCCGACATAAATTAGACCGGAGAGAGGAATTTCGTTTATTGCTTCGTGCTGAAGTTAAAAATCATTTCTTTCCCCTATGGTCTCTTAATTAGATTCATTAGTTTTAAAATGTTGATTGGGATTACTGCAGTTCAGCTCCTGAAAGGTTTTAAATGTAAAAGGAACACTGCCCTGTTCTGAGAACGCGGCGGTAATTTTTGCGTCTCATTTTTAAATTCAAATAATGGATTATTAATTGTGAAGCTTTTTAGACTACTAAAATCAAGTACCTACCTTAAAAAAAAATTTATTCACTTATTTGAGAGAACATGGGCCTGTGAGCGGCGGGGGAAGGAGCGGAGGGAGAGGGACAAGCAGACGCCCCCCTGAGTGCTGAGCCTGATGAGGGACTCAGGACCCCTGAGATCATGACCCTGAGCTAAAATCAGGAGTCAAACACTCATCTAACTGAGCCCCCCGCCAAGTGCCCCTCAAGTATCTGCTTTAATTCCTGTTTGTCTTTCCAATTTCCTGATAAGCATTTTGTAGGATGTTTCTAAGTTAATTTGGAGGCAAAAAAATTGCAGCTCCGGTATTCAATGTTTTATTTATGACAGGGTCATAATACCTCAATAAAGGAAGAAACGCTGTAATTGAAACAGATGATTAGAGTAACATGTGGGACATTTTCTACTTGTGGAAACTCAAAGCTTTTTCCTAACAAGTCTCCTCCAGCTTTCCTTCCCAGAGTAAAGTGGATGGTTCGGCTTGAACTAGGGAGAGGAGCAAATGTTTATGCCGGTATTAATTCTTGAGAAATCTTTTGGGGTTAAGAGAACAGTTCTTTAAAAGAAAAACTTGTTTTGTAATTACAAAGCTGTGATAGGATTACTTGACAATAGCAATTTCAAATAACACGGAAAACAGAGATGCATCCTGTTCTCATAACTTTAGAAACAAATTCTTTA